>JAQFYM010005126.1:0-13881 GCA_034694785.1 Agrenia bidenticulata
AACACTGCTCCACAGAAGCAAATTCAAACTGATAAGAGCGCACATGAGACGTCATTGTATACCGAATGGAGGCTTACGCATATGTGCGTGCCGTCATCGTTAATGAATGCCAAACATGCAAACAGAGTGCCATCATTATCGTAACCAAGAAAAAAGTCACAGCTGTGTAGTCGCAAATTCGGGTTCTCGCCTTGAGTTTGCGTGTGTGTAGTATGCGGGCGCACACAAAGTTGCTTACTTGATAGCATTTTCTTCTTGAAGCAAAGAGTCATTGAGGTCTGTAAACACTGTAGCAGCGCGAAACGGTGCACAGTAATGCTCGCCATACATCCTCCGCCCATACAAAGAGGTTGTTTGACGAATCGCATGCGACTATGAACGTTTCGGAAGCATCATCGGCCAGTGCAAAGCACGTTAAAAACGTGATTGTATGTTTCAGGTTGCTTTAGTTGGGATTTTAGCGAGTATAGCCTTCCGATACAGAAATAGACATACCGCAATGGCCACAGCGAATGCTTTAGTGGCAATTCGTCATAAACAGCGTTCCCTTCTAGGCACCAATCATAATAATGATAAAGTGCGAATCCGCTATAGAACTACAAACCATTCTCATTAATGATTGCGAGCTTCACAGTTCCGTCATCGCAAGCTAATTAGTATACAGTCGTGATGCGGAGAATGAGAAACGCTACGAAACCCAAGACAACGTTATCAGCACACCAGCATGCGCTCCTCACGACACGACCACGAAAATAGTCGCCATTCGTGCTACAAAGTGCACCCTGCAGTTTAGTGAGGAAAGTAAGTATTCCTTTATGACGCTACCGATCCTCTGGTAAGCTTTGTTGCATTGTAGACATAGTTAAAGTCCAACAAATGGTTGAACGCGCCATCGTGAGCTACTGCAAACAAACGGAAACCTTATCGTCCAATAAGAAAAGCATACTATGCGATGAGCATATACCTTTAGTGCTTCTCACGGCACAAACTGACTCTGGGTAAACGAAAAAGTCCTTGAAGAATAAGAACTCTATGAAGGTTACGCATCAACAAGGAGAAAAGAAAAGGAAACCTTCATGAAAGTCCTTGCCGATGTTGTCTGTCGCACGAATCAACACCTCCAAGGAGGCGCAGCTTTGTTGCACACCATTCTTGTAAAAAAAGCCCCTGAAGCGTTCCACATGACGGAAAGTAAAATTACTCTTTTGTCCATGCAAAGAGAACTGCGCGGTCGCTTTCCACACACATTGTGAGCGTTTTATTGAAGAGAACATTGTTGCTATAGACTGAAACGAATGTATCTTCCCCAGAATTCAAAACGCACATTTTTCGCGGCGCATTTTTCAGCGTCTTTTTGATGGTTTTGTTGTTATCGTTATTTTCAAGCTACAGAGGCGTAAGCGCACGCACCTCGACTGTAGTAATGACATAATTGACCATATTATTAACCTTGAAGGGTTTGAGTTCAACATGACAACTCACCTGCGACGCTATGCCTCTGAGGCGTTACAGTCATTAGGTGCGATTCGCCTTTCGTTCGGATCGCCAAGTAATGAGTTTCTCTCCTTCTCACAATTCGCTTTTTATAAAACACCTTTGACATGGTATAGAAGAGTCCTTTTGTACCAACGAGGAGATTCGGAGTGTCACTGTTCCCGGTTTGGATGGTTACTTTGAAGTTGTTGGCAGTCATATACCGACGCTTTCTGTGTTAAAACCGGGGATTGTTAGCATTGTTGACATGAAGGGTCTTGTGCGCACTGTTTTTGGTATAAAACGAAGTTAGCTAAACTACTACGGGTCTAACGAGCGTGGCCACCCATTTAGTCTCTAGCGGAACGGTCACGGTGAACAGCGACGCAAGCGTTCAGATAGCAGTTGAGGAAGCATGTCGAAAGGAAGATATTGACTTGTCTAGTGCGCAAAAGGGCTTAGTTGAGTACTCGATAATGACTAGTGATAGTGATAATCTCGTCAAAGTATGTATGCGATGGGCTTTTCCCACCTTCTTTGTTCTTCCCTGAAGCACATGCGCTCTCACGCTACGTAGGTAAAGGGACTGATTGGTCAAGAACTCTATCGTGCGATGATTGAATACGCTGAATCAAAAGAGAATAAACTTTAATCAAGATGATGAACGTTGGTTAAGCTGACGCCTGCAACAGAAGCATTAGGGAAAAGTACGCCAAGAAGCACACTAAACAAGGCTGATCATTGTGACTTACAATAAGGTCATCGAGTTCGCCATTTTTAACTCGCAAGATGATTTCGGTCGGAGAAACGCCGTCTACCCTGCAACCAATCGACTGGCAAGTGCCCAAGACTTCGCACATCGTTCCTGATAGTTGGCGTGCCATCGACTTTCCCCTCATCGCTATAGCTATTCGCAGAACGTCGGCAATCGATATATTCCCTTCATGTTTTATGTTCTTCTCCTTCTTCTTGTCACGCACTGGTTCTTTCAAAGCTGCATGACAATACACACGGGCTCAACACAAAGGACACTCTTCCACATAAAACAAACAAGCAAATAGTAAACCTTGCAGTAATAAAGCAGGCGCCGAAGGGATAATCGAAACTTGTGTTTGCCTATTCTGTATACGAATGGAAACCTGACATTTGATTCCCTTGAAATCCTTTGTTTCAGCAGTCACATCGTCAATGACCTTCTTCGGTATGGCTCCAAAAGGAACCACTTTCGGTGCGATTGTTGCTATTGGCGGCGGTATTCCACCGACGCACTTGACATGGACATAGTTGACTTGGTCTGGGTCGATTTTTGGTGGCATTTTAACTTGGAAAATGGCTGTAGTTCCTTGGCACCCTTTATACCAACGACACCCTCATGAGGGCATTCTTAGTTGTGCTGATATGCTCGACATCCATGAATATGAAACGCAATTCTATGGCTTCACACCTGTATCCTTTGTTGATGGCGTCGTTAATTGTGTGAACGACTATGTCTTTGATGTTATCGAGGAGTTGCACGCAACATTACTTAAGAAGGGCTATCCAGAAGAGAAGCTAACCAGAGTTGGTCTTCACAGTCCTTTCACTCCTCTTTTTGTTACCGTAGGAACTCAACGCTGTGCTTTTGAGAATCCAAAATGCTATCGATGAAAAATTCGATATATTCGAGATGTATTGTTTCCGTAACATTTTTCGTATCCCAAGCAATGTTAGCATTCCCAGCGACCAGGCACAGCGTTTCCTTTTCGGAATGAATGATTCTTTTCTGTAGTCCCAGGGAAAACTCTTTTCCGAAGAAGATGAAGCAACGGTTGATCGCGACATTCATACCTTTTCTCAACGAATAAAAACAATGGATACGGTGCAAAGCACGATAACAATCAACCAATTATTGTTAAAGGTGACTAGAGAATTACAGAAAGAGTGTCATGCGCTGGATAGTCAATTGACTCTGTTGAAAAGCATGGAGAAAGTCATTGATAAAATGAGTGGTGGCTGTTTCTGCGCTCTTTCTTCGTGACAATGGCCGGTGTTTTCAGACCCAACCATCAATGAATATGCTTCTTATGCATGTGCATGCGCTAACACATTGGCTCTTATTCTTACTCAACTTGCAAACACTTTAAAGACGCGTTCAGAAGGCACCCTTGAAGAACAACTTGAAACGCTTAAAGAACAAATAGATATTCCTTCGTTTCAGGTATACGCACACTTTGAAAATGGAGTTTCTTACTGCGGCTAAACCCGAAAGATGATTGACCAGCTCATGCAACGTTAGTGGGCTCTTTCTTCTTTGCAACTAAACAACAATGGCGCATTTATTCAAGTAAAGCATTAGCTCAGATATATTTTTCCTTTTTCCTTATGCGTACAGACACGCACTCTTTTTGTCATCCATAGAGTATACCACGACAAGTACTTTGCCAATGTTACACTCGTTTCCTCCGTTGTTCTAGTCTTGTCATCGATCTGCTATCAATTATGAACAAACCCGCTCTTCAAACCATTTCTTTTCCTTCTTTCAAGAGTAGTTCCCGATAATTGGGTTCAAAGTAGTGTTCCTTGACGTGCATTGATTGCAATGGGACTAGTCGCATCTTTAAGAAGTGGGTTAATGCTCAAAGCGGTTTTAGAGTTTTTACATTGCAGTTTCAATGGATGCAAGTCGCTTTCCTATGAACCTTAAGTGGGGAATCCTTTTCATCCTTCTAGGCAAACATACCGAAGCGAAAGTTCTATCGCTAGTGCGTGGAGGCAAAGAATCCTTACCATAATTTCGTGCGATGCGCCATTTTATTTTTCATTTTGAAAATATGGTCAAGCGCACCTACAACACTTTCCCTACTTTAGTACGCAGACTACATCTCCTATCGTAATAGCCGGACGCTGCTTTTGAGTTGTCATGAACCCGAAAGCTAAGGAATGAGCCATGGCTCGTATCCAAACCAAAGTTGTGCCTATTTTTCGGAAAAAGCGGAAAGGAAATGAAAAAAAGGCGCCGCAACGTTCTTTCTGGATAGAGTAAAGCGGGTGGGAGAAGAGTGCAGGCAATGATGAACAACTTTGACTACAATAACAAAGAAGCTTTTTATGCGGGAGGAAGTCCTAAGTTCCTTTTTCCAAATTCAGGTGCAGTTTTCCACATCGCTGTAAGCTTTTCTATGGTTTTTACGAAGGAAAGTATTCCTTTGAGCGAGTGAAGCAACGATTCCAAGGAGATACTGTGTTTACTTGTGACTATACTTCGAGTAGTCAAACCATCGCTAACGTTTTATGCTCAGGATAAGGTTGAAAGGCTAGAATTGCTACTTTTTATCAGTGCGTTCCCAAGTTTTTCTTCTTTTTCAAAGTATTACCACCCCTCTAACATAGTTTACTCTTACACTGCCTATGGCGCCTACGCTATCACATTCTTTGCAGTAGCATAAGCGTTCATTAAGAACACAAATCCAAAAGAATCTTTTGCAGTGGAGTACCAATTCTTCTCCTTTTGTCTAACGATGATAGTTGGAATCTTTCTCTGGATGTTGATTGGTCAGTTGGTACACGTGAATAAATGGGGGAACGAAGGAACAATGGTGAGATAAGACAATGAACAGTGTAAAGTGTAAAGTGTATAATCAAAGGAGATACCTTTGAGGACGAAAGTTTAAGTGATGCAGACTTTGAGAAGAATTCCCAACAAAGCGACGGTATTATTTCCTTCTTGCCTCGCGAAGATTGTCATTCTCACCTGTTGAATGTAGAAGAAAGTTATGATGAGAGTGATAGCGAAGGTTTCCATAACCTTTCCTATGAATTCTTTAGTTTCTTTCTAGTTCAAGTCTATCTTCCTGGAGAAGAATTAGCACAGGACGAAGTTCTCGAAGTTGATCCGGTATTTTCCGAATAAGCTGACTGGGTTATTCTCAGTTCGACAATCAATCATCAGAACGCCTACGATATGCTTCATCAAATCAATGTTGATTGGCCTTGTTTGAGCTTTGACTTTATAAGGGATCCATTAGGAGAGGCGCGCACTACCGTAGCGTTTCTCAGCCATCTATCGCATCTTAAAAGACAGCAATGTTGTAGTTCCCCATGACTGTCTATGCAGTTTCAGGAACACAGGCCGATCTTCCGGCGAATAACAAGATAACAGTAATGAAACTGTCGCAGTTAAGAAAAACAAGAGTTGGTTCGGATGATTCCGGTAAACACCATTTCGTGCTGTTATGCTTTTCCTATTCAAAGACCTGGAATCCGATAATGGTGACGACGACGACAAAGGACCTGTGCTCAAACAGTGTTGCATTAGTCACTCTTATGGAGGGATTAATCGGTACACAATGAGGAATTAACGACACATTTCCTTTGGTGTTTCAGAATACGAATCGCACATTACAATTCTAACATCATTGGCGTGTGGTGCGAAGATACCAAAGTCCGAATGTGCGGCTGTTTACACTGCTTAGCGTTTTTCTAAAATGCTTTCAACTCTGCAGATACAATATTGCCAGTCGTGTTCAGTCGTTGGACTCACAAGAATCAAAGTCGTGTAGTGAAAGGCCCATGTTTACGTTCTCAGAACATTCGGCGGAAGGTGTGGTATGTATGTGCGTGCGGTCTCGTTCCTAATAGTGCGTTAATTCGCAGGGTTTGCTTTAGATTGGTCTGCAATTACTCCTGGCCGGTTCATAACGGGTGATTGCGCCAAGAATATTTACCTATGGGAGCCTTCTCAAGCGGGTTCATGGGCTATCAACAACGTATGCGCTTCGTTATTGCTCATACACCCGATGGAAGGAGAATTGTTGTCTAAGCATCGATCCACAGAAACCTTATGTGGGGCACGAAAGCTCCATTGAGGACCTACAATGGAGTCCATCAGAAGCAAACGCATTTGCTTCATGTTCAAGGTAGCCTTTGTCTTCTTTCTGTTGCGTGATGGTGCTTCTTTTCTCTACAGCGACAAGTGTGTTAAAATATGGGATGCCCGACAAAAGACAAAGGCAGCGCTTACAGTTACTGCACACAACTGTGATGTCAATGTGATATCTTGGAATCGGCATGCATGTTTCTTTTTTTGCGTTCATCATTGTGAACTTTCTCTTCTTTTCATTACAGGTTGGTAAACTACCTTCTCGCTTCCGGGAGCGATAATGGAGACTTTAAAATATGGGATTTACGAATGTTTAAATCGGATGCTGTGCCTATTGCAACGTTCATGTGGCACAATGCCGCAATTACGTCTATTGAATGGAACCCGTACGACGATTCCGTGTTAGCAGTGTCAGGGGCTGACCATCAGGTTCAAAAGTATATCGGGCGACTATACGCACCGGTTGAATGAATCGCGTAGATTAGTCTTTGGGATCTGTCAGTCGAAGCAGATAGCGATACAACGCTCAAAGTCCCTTCGCAACTCCTTTTTATTCATCAAGGCCAACAAGACATCAAGGAAGTGCATTGGCACCCACAAATCTCTGGCTTGCTCATGTCAACAGCCGCTACGGGTTTCAACGTCTTCAAGACAATTAGTGTTTAGTAAAAAGTCGGGTCTACGTTTTCGGCCATTTTCTGTGTTTATTATGCGTGGAGAGCAGTTTTTTTAGTTTGTTTTGAAAAGAAGCTTCCTTTTCTCTTCTTCAGTTCTGGTAATTATTAGACTTGGTCACTTTTACACTCGGTGCTTTGGTTCAAAGGATGGTTACTTTCATTCGTAGTAGTGGTGATAAAGTCTTGAAAAAACTTGTTGTTGCCATTACATATCGGCGTGATAAGTTCGTTAGCACACCCATTCGCACTACCGTGCGAAAGTGGATTGGATGGGTTTTCCACGCTTTGTAACAGCGGACAATTTACGTCAAGTTTGTTCAAATTGGGTAGATTAGCACCTAAGAGCTGTGCTATATCGCCACGAGAAGTGTTCTCAGAACTTTCCCCGTTCAAGGCATTGTTTATTGCATCAATAATAACGCTTACACCTCCCATGTGTTCGCTTAGGTCGGTCATATCATTACCATTCGGGTTATTTCCAAGGCAGCAATGCCTTTCAAAAGCATCGTTCGCATTTATGTTTGCGAAAGATGGATCATAAGTATTCTTTCCGTTTGCAATAGTGTATTCTCTGCTTAGCGCATCAAAACCGCCTTGCAATAGCATAAAGTCGAGCGGAGGAGCTTCTTGGTTAATCCGCTGACCAAAGAAAAGGTTATCGGAAGCACAGTTAGGTGGAAACAATGACATGGGAGGAACTAAAAGTTGCGTTGTGTAAGCATCGCTTCTACCAGCCATTAAAGCTGTAGGCATGACGCAAGCAGGTAGCGTATTAGAATAATGGTAGTTTGATCCCGAATAATAATGCAATTGTTCAGCATGCTTATTCTTAATATGTTGATTGAGTGCGTGGTTGGATGCGTAGCGCCGCGCACAATTTATCATTGGGCAGAAAAAAATACGCTTTAACTCTGCAAATGTTCTGCGATGTTTTCGTTTCTGCAGATTGTGAGTTTCTGAGTATAAAAACGTTATTTCGCACCTCAAACAGGCAACAAGAACCAACCTGATGATTTCTCTACAACCTTAATGTCTTTAGGTGTTGTTTCAGATGACACTGCGGATGCCATTCCGTCGCATTTCTTTTTTCACGCTCCTTTCGACATTTATATATGGCTCAAATATAGCGTTAAAAGGTTTTGTTGCGATAGGCCCGCGATTGTCTTTGGAATGTTGCGACAGCGTTTACCCATATAAGACAACCGCCATATCGGGAATGCCCATATGCGACAACAAACGGCGCAAAGTTGCCCGATAAGATCATCGATGACTTTTATGATCCCTGTTTGGTAAAAGCAAGTAAAAGAAACTGCGATAAAGTGCAGGAAAACGAATAAAAGCTTCTGCAAAGAACGGGTGGAAGAGTAAAGTTTAAAATTGGTCCCAAACACAATTTTCGGCGTACAGATAACGCTTTAACTCCATCGTGACTATGATTGCATTCTCCTGAAAAAGCTTAAAGGGATGCGATCGCACCTCTCCTTTTGGGAGTGCCAATTAACTTTATCGTGCGTCTCCTTTGTATGAGCGATTTGTTCTAGCATCATTGGTGATAACGGCGCATCCAGTTGAACCTGTAGCAATGGTTGTCAACAAATAAGGCCTATGAAACATTGGGATTACCTTGAAGTTTCCGCTCTTTCCAAACGCGCTATCGATTCTCCCCGATTGGCCCGTACTTAGCGTGACCTGCATGGCCGTCTTGCTCGATGGGGATGCAATGTATCCGTTTATTGATAAAAGCATGCATGTTGGTTGTCTTGTTAAACATTTCGTCGGCAATCACTACTCGATCGGTAAGAACCTGAGAGTGCGATGAGCAGACGGGATGGGAGAGATGCGCCGCACTCTTTTCACTTTGCCTTTCTTTGTTTTTGACTTGTACACTTTTAGACTCCTTAGCACGTCTTTTTCGTAGTCTGCGCGTTCAAAATGCAAGAATGTCTCTCCGTAAAAGCACAGCCGACAACTTTTAGTGTCTTGTTTAAAGTAACAAACGATCGCAAAGAGCACAAACTAGCTTCAATATTAAGTCGGGAAGCAACGTAGTAACTGCTTTTAGGACAAAGAAGAGGAGCGGACAGTCTGTAATAGCACAATACGGTAAAGAAAGGATGCTAAAGGAGAAGAGTTTGTGGTAGTACCTCAGCAGAACATAACAGTCCTCTCTTCTGCCGAGTTGCTCTACATACTTGTATTCGCTATGCACTTGAAACACTGCCCACATTGCGACAATAAGGCGATGGACGCATATACCATTCTCCTTTGTAAAAGCTCCAAAAAACGTAGCCTTTGCTATCACAATAGCATGCCCGATAGTAAGTACCATTGTTGTTAGCTTCTAAGATGATTAATGGTTCTTCTATTGTTGCTATCGTTGCTTTTACCATGAAACACTTGTTCTGATTGAATGGCACTTTTGTAAAAGTATACTTTTCGCACTCCTCCAACTAAGCCATAGCCGTGACGTAGCGCTAAAAGAGTGTGAACGGGATAGATTCGCATCGAGAGCTATTTTTGCGTATCTACAAACCGCCAATGCTTCCTATATAGCCTTTTTCAAAGCGATTAGGATCCAAATTTATTATACAAACGCCGGCTCTATCACCCTGCGATGATTACCATAGCGATGAATGCTGAAGAGCCGTAATGAAGAACGCATAAGCGAACTTGCATTATGCGCGAAACGGGCTTTTTAAACTTTTGAATATCTTTAATTCTTCGTTCTAACTTTAACCCGGGAATTTCAATAATCTTTTTTTCCGCTGTTAGGAAGCGCAACGCAATAATGTGTAACATCGTTTAGCGCAATAGAACCAGAAATCATTGTACCCGTGAGCACCGTTCCTCATCAGTACTTGGAGACGGCTTAAACACGTTGTAAAAGTTACCTTTTCCCCGTATAGCAAAACAGTGGTCCACCGCAAACACTGCAGAACCTTTCGCATTACGAATCGGACTTGCTCCGCATTCAACAATTGCCTGAGCAGAAATATACCGAAACAATGACGTGCGTCGGTTATTTAGCAAGTACGTCCATAAGCTGCTCAACAAAAGTCTGTGTTAGAGGATAAAGCCGAAACAAGCATGATTGGTGCTTCTTTGAACGTTGTCTTTGCGAGAATTCTCACGAGTCCGCGCTTCGTCTTTGAGGTAACGAGCAAGAAAGAAAGCACCGCATTGCGCAATACCTTTTCAAAGTGTGCGATGCATTTGTTTGCATCGATGAGATTGACCTTGTTCAGTGTAATCACCATCTTTTTGCACACAATTCCGCTAAGAACAAGGCACTATGGGAGTGTTTTTTTTTCGTGCTGCTGCTGTGGCCGTACTTCTGCTGTTTGTATTGTACACCTTTTATGTCTATGACGAGCAGGGCCAAGTCAATAATGTGTGCTCCTAACCACCAATGCTTCTTTATACAAGAATCGCACACACTTTTACGCTCCGCCGATTACAGTCCGTATCAAGGAAGCATGACCAGGATACTCTACTAGTGCCACTTGTCTAGAACTGCCATCTTATACACTAAGAGAATGATTTTCAAAAGCTAACTGCAACCAGAAGCCATTTTAGTGAACGAACTAAAGCCTAAATCCAAAGTGATGCCTCTACATTGACTTTCTGAGCTTTTATCGAAGCAGTTGGTAGAGGCTATCGAACTCATGGCTTTGCCTAAAGACTTTTATAATGTGGATGACTCAATCTTCCTACATAAGGACGTCTTTCTACAGTCCACATGCCCCAAGACGCTTACGTTGATGGTCGCAGGTGTTGTCATTCGTCTCCCTATTGGTGCAATATTAACTCAATTAATGGGGATAGTAATCACGTGAAATTGACCAATGAGAATAGCGTCTCATGAAATTGACCAATGGAGATGGAAATCAAGGAAAATTGGCCAGTGAGAATGGTCACAGCCACGACTAACGTTAATGATGTGCAAGAAGATTAGCCGAATGTGAGCCTACTGGATTCTAACGACAGAAGAAAAGAAAATGTATACTTTTTCTTGGATAATTTTTGGGAAAGAGAGAAACAAGTTTTGTTTCGCTTGGTTTGCTTACTAGTCTGTGACTTTTGTCAATGACAATAAAACACCTCTCCGTACCGCTTTGTGGAAGAAAAGGTTCTGAAGTAGAAACTTTATTAGTGTACGAGACTGTCCTTACGTTGTTTTTCGTTGTTAAAGAAAGCTGTTTGTAGTAGTATTCAAGCCCTACGAAGTGGTTAAAACACCTCAGGACTTTCTCTTGGCGACGATTGGTTAGTTGTTCTCGTCATTTTGATTGGTTGTTGATCACATGTGAGATGAGTTATAGTGTGGAAGAGTATCTCATTCAGGTTTGTGTTGAGTTATCAGCTACGTTTTTCTGTTATAAGTTATGGGGGAACAAAAAAGGCACAAAAAAACATTGAAACGTTCGACTATGAAGTAGCCAAACTCTTTTGTCAACGAGCTATAGAAGTACATCCAACTTGTGTCGCAGCGTACGAAACACTTTCGTTTTTGTTGTTGGAAACAAACAATCTGGAAGACGGCTTAAAGGTTTCCGTTGTTATGGGCATTTAAAAGAAAGAAATGGTTATGTTTGATACTTCTCTAGGCGCTGCAGACCATCATCAAACTGCAGCCCACCAGCGGTTATGCTACATACATGGCGATTGCACAACTTTTGAAAGGCAAGTCTAAGTGAAATCATTGTTCGGAGAAAGTTGTAAACGTTCCACAGGAGAAGAAGCAAGGATATACTACGAAAAGGGCATAACACTCCTTCAACAAGAGAAACAAGCAGCACTAGAAGGTGTTGATTCATTCACATGAGCATGCGCTAACTTTTCTTTTAAGGTTCAGAGTATAGAAATGCACTGACCATTCAGGGTCGCTTAGCAAATGCTTACTGTGCCGTTGCTGAACTCTACCTTACCGATCTATGCATGAATGAAGATGCTTCCGAATGCTGCATAAAGATGCTTACCACCGCTCTCTCTGAAGATGCTAAGCATAGCGTAACAACTCCACAAGGCCTTGCCAAGCATGCGAAACTGGTTACCTAGGAATCCTTGCAGCTGCTTGCCTCTTGCTACATCAACCTGCACGATATTGAAAAGGCGAACAAGTACTTGACACAGTCGCTGCACCAATGGCTCCCAGAGAATAATGAAGAATACGTTATGACCGACCGCACGCCAACTTATGAAGTTCGAGTGGCTGCTACCAAACTGTTGTTAGAACTCGAGCGATACGAAGAAGCACAAAATGTCTTTTTGATCTTTTAGAAAAACAGCGAAACTCCGTTATTCATCGCATTTTCTGGTCGTGTAGGTCTTGGACATTCTCTTGGAGGAAGATGACGAAGTGGTCAATGTTTGGTATTTATACGGATGGACTGCATTTCTTTGCGAAAATTACGATATGTGTGTTGCGGCACTTGACCATGCAAAGGAAGTAAGTTTTTATAGCAAACCCGAATCTTCCCCTCTCAAGGTGATCCAACGCACAGGTGCATGCGACGATAGCGAGCACATTGAGGAGTTGCTCAACCAATGTGCCGCTATGGGGATAACCAACGACTGTGCGGTCGAATTGTGATACGCACAATTATGTCGCTTTACTAATGTTTCTTCTGATTTTCGCAATGGCCTTCTCAAGAATTGCTAGCTGCCTCATCTCTTCGCTGCGCCCTTTGCAGATATTAACGCTAAAAGTCATTGACATTCTATAAAAGTTACACACAGTTCTTGCCATCGGGTCGGGGTGGCACAACATATGTTGTTATTGCTTCGCACAGGGTTTCATGTGGGTTTTGAAATATCTAAGGATAGTGCGCATTGGTAGAAACACGCACTCGACAGCATGTGCGTACGCACGAGTTCATCGTATTGTTCGCATACAACCGTGTCGGTATCAATACGGAACGTGTCTTCGGCATCATGCTATACGAATTGTCAGCAAGTAATGGTTACTTTAGGGAGCTTAGTTACCAATTTCAAAAGGTGGTGCAGTACGACGGGTTTTTCGCCTGCTTAATGGCATTGACCAGAGTGTAGTGTATTACGTTGTTAACCAATAACATGGAGTTTAATGATGGCTTCGAATTCTCCCCATCCTTCTTCCTCTAGTATGAATGGCGGCTGGTCGATGACTGCTTTTTTCATAAAATGCGTTCACCGGTGTAAGCTACAGAGAAAGCGACCTCTATTGGATTCAGAAAAGCTTTCATGAAGCTTGAAGGTAACTTTTGTAATAAAGTCCAAGTGTTCGCCGTCGATACCTACAGCCCAGAGTTTGACTCGACGTCTTCTGTCTTCAGGACTTACGAGAGACCTCTTACAAACAATGACCAACGGTGTGTGTTAGGTGAACCAACTTCTTTTTTAATAATAGTCGCAGTATTGCCGTATACGATTGGACGGCGATATGTTCCCTGCAATAACAGAACGGTTTCAGAAGGTTAGCTGTCCTTTACCTTTATTCGCTTGAACATGCACTTACCCTCTGTGGAGGGCTTGCACAACACATCTTTAATCAATTGGTAACGTTATTGTTATCGCTTTTGCGTTAAGGACGAAACACTTGGATAGCGCGACAATACAGTATAAGCTCCTGCTTCTTGACAAGGATGGTTTTGCGTTGGCTCACTTTGATATTGATATACGTATTCGGGTTGTTGTATGTTCTCGTTGCATGTGTAACACGGCGTTGTATTACTTATGCGACAATGCGAATCGAAAAAAGCCATCATTCTTCCATAGTTATTGTAATAAAGCCTTTGTGGTGCCATTTCTTGTCTACTCTTAGAGGTAGCTGTGAGAAACAACAAAGGTGTGCAAGGAATTACCGTACTGGATAGAGATCCCAGTGTTCTCGTG
>JAQFYM010005127.1:0-13880 GCA_034694785.1 Agrenia bidenticulata
AGATTTTAGACATTTACTTTTTATTTTATTGTTTTTTTTTCTATTATTTGTTTTTGGATTTTTTTTATTGTGTTTTCTACCTTATTTTTTTTCGCCCAGAGCTAGAGGGGCAGCTAAATGGGTATGGGGCACCTAAAAAAAGAACCCATTAAGTCATTTTTTAAAGTCATATTTAAAAGTCATGTTTTATAAATTAAAGTCATATTAAGTAATAATTTTATTCAAATTTAAGGTCATTTTTGTGGTTGCCCTAATCATAAGTCATTTTTGAACAATATATGGGTAAATTGTTCAAAAATGATCAAAAGTTCAAAAAAAAGGAAACCCTGCCATATACTGTAAATGCCTGATTGCAAGCCTTTATTTAAAACAAAATTTTGACGTTAAAACTATTAGTTTTATGTCATTTTACTACAAATATTTTTTTTTTGTTATGGAAATGAGGCTTATATTCGGGCATATACTTGTATCCCACTAAAAAAACACCCGCAAAGTTGCTTTGAATATTTTTATAAAAAAAACAGCTGGTTCTATTTGGGGTATATTTTTAAGCATTGGTTATGATTATAATAGAAAATCTAGCATACCTGGGTCTATTGGAGCCTTAATTACTTTTTCGGAGGCACCGAATTAGTTTTTGGTACCCAAATTACAAACGTGAACGATGAAATACACCCTAATGGAATATATAGTCTAACACTATTGTTTTATTAGTAGATAAGTGTAATTATTTCTATATTTATGTTATAATTTATTTAATCTACAACAAAAAAAAATAACCTGATTAATTTGCGCTTATATCGTATTTTAAGTTGGAGTCAATGTTTTTATAGTCCTTTTTTTGCTGGGTTTGACGTATATAGCTACCATTTTTACTAGTGTTAAATAGCCGGTAAATCATAAGATATGTTGTGCGTTGCATAGTGGAAAAGATTTATGGATAATTTTATACAAAATCATAGCCTTAACAGGCAAAAAATTATTAAATTATGTACAAGAAAAAGAATTATTAAACACATTGAATTTATTCCAGTAACGATACTCTATATTTAATTTTGGTACTACTACATTTCGGTACCCTGATAGACGTTTCAGTACCCTGTATTTTTAGGGTAAGAAAGAGTAATAAAAGAAAATGTGAATAAAAATATAATATAATATAAATAGATAAAATGGTAAAAGTCTCAAAAAATACCTTCTTAAATAGAGACAGACTTAAGAATGTACCTACTGAAAGCCTGAAAATAGAAAAATGGACATACTAATCATGGACTATAATGTAGAAAAAATAATTTCCCTAATACAATTAGTGTACTTAACGAAACCCAAACCCTATCCCTAACTATTTTCTTGCGTCGGTGCTTTCTTTGCCGGATTACAGCTTAGGTTTTCTTTGTGTAAGGAGGGCATGGTTAGGGGGAAGGGGTATGGTTAGGGAAAAGGGTTAGTGAAAGGGTTTGTTTAATTTTTTATTGTAAACTTCTTTCTTGCACTTAGTGATGTTTTTACCAAGTTAATACCTTCCCCCTTTTTACCCCCTTATTTTCTGCCCCAATTTAAGAGGGGATCTGAAACGTCTATCAAGGTACCGAAATGTAGTAAAACCATAATTTTTTATTTTTATTATATGCAGTCCAGTTTTTGAAACACGATCACTTTTAAATGCGGTTTATTTATTCAGATCATATAAATATCGCGCTAAATATACTTTTTTTACGTGTTCATTGATGATTTCTTGTTTATGCACCATTTACTTTCGCCGAAATTCTTTTTATTCTAACAAGAGACAAAGTTTCGATATTCTTAGATATTATAATCCCGGCCGAGTTATCGGGCCAAAAAGGGGCCAAAAACAAAAAAATGACCAAAAAAATAAAAATAAAATAAAATTGAAAAGATCAAGAACTACTATAAGTCATATAAAACTGCAGTGTATACCCCTCTCTCAAATTTTCACGAAGACTTGACTTGACTTTAGTTCGAGTTTTTTTTAATAATTTTCATAACATTAACCTTGGTGTGGTATAGCCGATAATTTATTAAAACAAATACCCCTACTTTAGCCCAAACTCTATTAACCTACCCCGATGATGTCGTAAAATAGACTTTTATTCGCAAAGTTTAGTATACGACAATAAGTTTAAACTCTGTGTTTTTCATTACATATTATAGAAAATTCCATATGATTTTGTCTACTATTATTGTCAAATTAGGTGCTTATCCTGTATAAAGTAGTCCATTTTTTTTTTTCGAAGTTAGACGTTAAAACACCCAGTTTGCCAAAATTTTTGTTTATTCCTTGTTTTTTTGCTTTTATTTTTTTGGATTTTGGCCCCTTTTTGGCCCGCATAATTATCTCCCATTATAATAGCCTTTAATATATGAATCTGCGTTTCGCAGTCAGTCTATTGCATTTATACAATATTACGGACCTAGCTTGTATTTATACTCTATTTTCATCATTTCGTAAGGCTCCAAAAAATGAAAGAAAATAAAGATCCCTGCCCTAGTAGAAACTATAAATTCAGATACCGTAAACATTTTGAAAAAGCGACGAAAAAAATGTATTAAAGATGTTTAAAAACATTGTTTAAAATAGAAATTACATTTCCATCAATTTTTTTTTTTGTAAAAATGTTGTCGCCTACAAGAAAATGTTTGCGGTATATGTAAAATTTGCAAAGTGTGGCAGAAATAAAAATAAAATATTTTTATTTAAATAAATTATTCATGTAAAGAAGATAAAGGCATCGATAAATCACCCGTATATTAGTTAAAACCTTCACAGATCTTCTTGGGGTGGTTCCCGACTTTATAGTTATCATTACTTCTACGTTCAAATCTGTGATCCCCAAAATATTAACCCCTATTTCATGAAATATACGAGACGATAACACTTCTTTTGAATTTAACAATTCATTTATCAATAATTGAAATATATTTTTTACTGTTTCACTATCTGATAAGAGCCTAGTCACGAGGCCTTGTATGATATCATGTGAAAAATCATATATCTCGTTATTATCACAACCATTTTCATTGAATACTTTAATTATTTTCTGTTTCGCACTTTCATTGCTAAAGAATATTAGTGCGGTAGTCTCAAAATAAAAATCTGGTGCTATAAATGGGTATTCGAAATCTGAGACATATAAAGTCAATGGTCTTAATAATTGATAAACTTCATTAGATGCATTTTCATAGAATTCATTACCAATAACTATAATTGCTTGATTAATTGTATCAATACGTCCTATAATGTATTTATGATATTCTATTTTTTCGCCATCGGTTATGTTCGTGCAATTTAAAGATTTATGTATGTGTAGATTATATTCCGAAACAAAATTATCATACTCCAGCAAAATGTAATGTAAAGATTTTAAAATTCTTATATAATTATCTAATATTTGTCTACTTGTCACTTTAGTAGATTTTAAAGCGGATATTAATGGCTTATTGCTGTGAGTTATCTCAAAAAATATGTTAAATATGTGATATACCTGAGGGAAAAATATGTGTAGTATAATGAAAAATCGCTGACACTTATTCGTTTTCCAATCTCAAATGTATCTCCTCGCACATCGTAGTAAACAATTCTACGCATACCTCTTTCATCAAAGTTCCAGATTGCTCGACTGAAATATTTTCACCTGCAAGATCCGAAATTGTTTTAGTTATTTTGTCTTGTAAATTATCATTTTTAATTTCAACATTTGTATCTTCACAGAGTTTTTTGATATCTTCAAATAGTTTACTTGAATTAAAATCATTAATTTTAAACAGAGTAAATTCTTGTTCAAAAAATGCAGGCAGGGAATCGTATGATGAATTGAAGATTGTTTCGGTATGAACTGGGCTATTAATTTGTTCTATAGATTCTTGTGAAATGGACTGACTCGGATTTTCTACTTCTGATGTATCAAGTCGGTAAGTCAACCCCGATAAATATTCATTTTTATCAACCCATGGCCGCCAGAAATCGCCCGTGTTGGTATTATCTTCTTGGGGCTGAAATTCCCTATTATAACAGGTGCTTAAAATGCGCGCATTGTCATTACGTGTCATCTGAGATGTACCAGCTACTATATTAGGCAGGGCTGAAAACTGTGCATTTGTGGTAGATTGGTTTATTGCAGTGTGGATTCCTTCATCCACCGAGCCATAGGCCTGATCTCTATAATCATTTGTTGAATAATTATTTGAAGCAGTTATTATAATTGTATATATCCAAAGAACCATGCCTAGATTGGGGATAAAAATTCAAATTTTAAGGTAGTCGAAACCGAGGGATAAATAAAAAGCATCGCCAAAATATATAAAAACAATTTTTATATGTTTTTACATGAAATACAGGCATTCCTACGTTTCTAGTCTCCTTGGAAGTCTCGGTCCCGCCTATTTTGTACAGAGGAGGATTGTAAAGATAGTTTGAGCTATAATAATAATTAAAAATAATAAACCATTGTAGCAGAAATACAAGAATGCAGAAAAAAAGTATTCTAGTGTAACATATTTAATTTCATACTTCCCGGGTAAATCCTTTTTTTTGCGCCACCTTTAGATAAAAAATTTAACGTGTGTTTTTCTTCTGGATATATTTTTTGTGTTTCCATGGTTGAATTTTTGCTGCAATGAATTTATTTGATTATAATTATGAAAAAATATTTTTAAAATATAAATTTTAGTTTTGACAGCACAAAAATAATTTATATTACAGTAACAAAATATAATATTACTGCTGATTTATGGCAAATACATGTTTATTTATTTTAAACCCCATTTTTTTAACCTAAAAAGATAGGCTTAGTATATCCAAGGAGCCCCGAAACGTTTATGCTGCAATATAACATTTCAATATATTTTTTTAATCGCATTTTAACCCTTTCCACCCGAGGGGTAAAATATATATGTGATTATGTCAAATTGATGAAAATACAAAAATAAAAATGCATTTTATATAAATTATATTGATTTCGACATAAATGTACAATGATGCAAAATATTAATTTTTAAGATTTTTTTGTGACGAGATAGTTCGTCAAAGTTGCATTTAGGATTTTTTTTGACGGGAAAGTTCGTCAAAGTCGGATTTAGGTGATTTTTTTTGACGAAATAGTTCGTCATCGGGCTGAAAAGGGTTAATCAAATTTTAACATTTATTTTTCTGAATTTTATCTTTTAAAATAGAATAAAAACAAATATAGGTTCTCCTTAACAATTGCATTTTTGTCTGTGAAAACCTATATTCAACATATTATGAAATTATTATGGTGACCAACCATATTGCCATATATTATATGGCCATTATAAGCGGGATTTGATCCATAATTGCTTTATATTTTTTTATCATATTTTCTCGGCTTTTGATTTATGTTACTCGTATTGCGTCAACCATGTAGTTTTTCATTTTTTTGCTACTATAGTTTTATTAAAGCTTAAATTATAGAAAATTCAATTATATGTGTTGGCATAAAATATATTTTTTTCGTAAGTAAATAATTGTTATGTAAAATATATTTTGCATGAAAAAGATAAAAACCTGCAATCGTAAAGCAAAAAAACTCATAACAACATATGTACAGAGGCGGATCTAGAAATTTCGGGCCTCTGGCGCAAAATTTTTTCAGCACAAACATCTAGATTTTGTAATTTTTATTGGGTCTTATTAAAAGATTATTTTATTTTTTTATCCAGCTTTTTTTTATAAGACTATAAATCAATTTATGATATAAAAACCTGTATTCCGTCATCTACAGGCTGTCAAAAACTTTACAAAGTATAAAAATTGTTTCATGTTAGATTCCAATACTACAAGCAGATACTATTCATTTTTAGACAATTTTTTTTATGCGCATTGAAATGTATTTTTGCTTGTAAAACTACTTTATATATGCAAAACAAAGATAATACACAAGTAAACTAGAATATGTTTGTAATCGCATAAGACAAAAATAGAAATAGGGGTGTAAAAAAAATAACAACCTTGCCAAACTACTGGTTTTTATTTAGAGTTTTTTATGTATAATGCTAATAGTCAGGTTTTTTGAGGTTTTTACGTTTCAATCTCTAAATAAATCATGTTATATTTTATTCAAGTTTTTTTTTAGTTCATGTATACAAACACGTTATAATGGGAAGCAAAAAACTAAAATTTGAAGTCTGTAAACCGTAACTTCCGCTTGATGATTACTACTAAACCCAAAATACCGTCTTTCGGACCATTTAATAAAAAAAATTAATCAAAAAAACATATGAAATCCAGCAGAAGTTAAAAAAAAAACGGATGGATTATAATTTACACGAAAGACTGTAATCCTACTACAAATAAATACGCCGTCAGTAAGAAAAAATACTATTTGCAAAAAAATTAACTATTAAAATAAATACACTGCTATACACATACCAATGATCTCTTTTCTACAATAAAAAAATATAAAATGTTAATTTTATGCAGAACAACACAAACCACTAAAAAAACCAAAAAACCCAAAAAACGAAAAACCCCAAAAAACGAAAAAACGAAAAAATCAAACCCAACCTAAAAAAATTTTATAGTACCCTTACAGCTTGAAAACTGAGTTTGTTATAAAGATAAAAATACTCAAAAATAAATGTAACAAAAGCAATACTTGAACTTCAAAAATGTGTCAAAATAATAATCTTTAATTTTGAAATAATATACTAGAAGTGGATGTTTGTTAGTAGTTATTATAATTCTGTGTTAACAAATGCGTTTTTTATATTTTATATTTTATATTTTACTGCATGCTTTTGAATGTCATTTTTTTCTTTAATAAATTTATAAGGATATAAAATTTATGCACATTCAGAAGGTAATCTTTTTTTAAACTTATATATACACGTTCAAAAGATAAAGTAAGAGTAGCTATTTTTTTTTTAAAAACTCAATATGTATTATTTATGAACGCATTAATATACACTATTTATATACTAAATTGTGTCGTAAAATAGTTTACTGTCTTCTTTGTATGATATAGGGCTGATTTTACGTGTAAATCATTCAAACTCACTATAATTTGTGTTTTGTCGCAACTTGGGTGCCCCTATTTATGTGGGCCGCTTGACTAGCGCCCCAAGCGCCTATACATGACTCAGATTTTGCATATGTATACTACTTATTAGGTAAAATACACAGTTTTTCTTTTTCTTTCTTTCTTTTTTTTATTTATTTTTTACATTTTTTTTTATATTTTCTGTTAATATCGATCATACAACATGAGCTCTTAGTTGACCAATTTCATTTTAAAAACACCAATAGTGTTTTTTTTTTACAATATGGGCTACATTCACTGGTTCGTAAATTAGTATTATTCATGTAATAACATTTTTTGCTCATATTACAAAGATTACTTTTTTGCGTATGTTTTACGTAAAACAAATGTTAAGAAAATAATGGTAAAAATTATATGTAATAAAAAAATTAATATTTTTTTGTTTCAATTTTAAAAAAATCTTATCTAAAAAAAGGGAATTTATAAAAAAATGAAACAAACAGGTTTATAGCTTGATTTAAAAAAGATCATTCAATCTTTTTTTATATTTTCTTGTAATATTTTTACAGATATTCATAAAAATTTAATGCAGGACAGTCGCCTAGAAAATACAGAAACCTTTGCTATTTCTACTATGTCACATTTTCTAGTAAAATATGTTAGAATATTATACATTTTGCGATTTTTTAGCATTTTTACGCACATTTATAATTTTTTTCATTTTATGGCCATAATGGCCAAAACGGGCGGGATTGAAAGATCAGGTTGCTGCCCGCATATATTACCATATTCCCTTTTCCTGCAACTTGTATCAATTTTCTTAGTGTTTTCGTGCTCAAAAAAGCAACAATTTGCGTTTTAATGTACAGAAATAGATTTTTTTTTTGTTTTAAAATTGATAATAATTTATGATTCATTCTACTAAAAGACCATTTTAACTTTTTACAGGGATGAATAAACCGTTTTTGCTTGCATTTTTGGACGAAAAACTAAAATTATAAAAAAGGACTTTATTTACTAAATAATTGAATGATGTTAAATTAAATCCCTTATAGCATTTAATATGTTTTTTCTTTCACTCGTACGGTTCTTTGTTGTTTTAAAGTTCGAGAGTATATTTAAACACATCTTTAAGTTATTATGCACATCTATTTCCTTTATTACATTTTTAAAATGTATAGAAGCCAGGCTCGAGTTTATGATAAATCATTTAATTATGTTTACGAATATACCTATTATTATTCGATACTATACAATAAAAAAGAAAACACTTGCCTGGTTTTTATATTCTATTTTTTATGTTTATTTATATATAGCAAAACCATTAGACTTTATTACCAAAATTTGACTTACCGAAAGTAGCAGCAACTACTTAATACTTTGTTTTCTTTTTATTTTTAAATATTTATACGCAGAATATTACGTTCCTAAACTTGCTACATTATCATTATCATTAAGAGTTTTTTCTTTTTGGTTACAGGCGGCAAAATATCCGTAGAAACCACATTTTTTTTTCTGTTTTATACGTTCACAGTTATTTGTTTTATAATATATATTGATTGATTCTTCACTTGATTAAAGAAATTTACACTTAAACTTATTTTTCTCTGTATAAGTCTTATATAATAATAATTGGCCTTTCTGTAAAAACAAAAAAAGTGCTATAAAAATTCTTAAGAACCATCAATTATGTAACAGCAACCTTTTATTTACTTAAAAAGTGTTTTTTTGATATCCTGTGTAAAATCCAAACTGCTATTGGATATCACTTAAAACACTGCTGAAAAAGAATCACGATATTCATATAAAAAATTTTATTTTTAGAAGCTAGAATATGTTTTATCTATATATTAAAACAAAAAAGATATTTTTACACCGGTAGCATGTTATTTTATACTTTTTTGTCTAAAGACAAAAATATTTTATGTATAAAAGAATATACGATCATAACTGTGTATATTTAAGTTTTATGTGGTTTGCAATTACATAATGAACTAATGGTTTATACAAAAAATGTAAAAAACCGTATTTTTAAAATAGTTAGACTTGCGTTAAGTGATTTTTATATTAGGCTTACATCCAGCAGAATATATTCTACCGTAAATATTTGTTTTTTTTTTGGTTTAAATAACATCCTCTTTACACAGATTTGGCGTATCGCATGTTTTTTTTACATATTTTAAAAGTAGGAAATTTTATTTTGCAAATCTAGTTTGCGTTAATAGGGTTTCAGATTCTCAAACAGAAATTTTATTGCTTTTTGCTTTTGTCATTTACTAGAGTTTACAATATTTTAAAGCTATAAGTTTAACGTACGATGATTTATTGTGTTGAAATATATTATATATTTCAATACAGGCAAACCCCGATATATCGCCATAAAAAATTGTGCTTTTAGTAAAGTTAAACAAATTTGATCACAAATTTGCTATTTTAAAGGCCAACCTTTTTTTTGGCGATATATTGGGGTTTCCGTATAATATGTTTTTATTATAGGCTGGCTTGGTGCACTTTGCGCCGAAGATGCATTTTGCCCCAAACGCATAAAAAAACTTAAATTGTAAATCTAAGCACACAGTCATAAAATCAACACCAAAATACATTTATTGATAAATGTTTCGTAAAAAAATGAAAAAAAAAAGTTTTAAACAAAAAAAAATAGGCAAAGTAACAGTATTTTGTAATCATGTTCCTTACAGTCCAAAGAAAGCAATGTATAGTCAAAAAAACTCACTAGGTAAAGAAATTGAAAGATATGCGCAGTGATTCATTATGCGCTAAGTTACTATTTTGCGCCAAAAACTATTTTAAAGGAATAAAAAGACCCTGTATTTATACTTAAACAACTACAAAAAAATACGTAACATGCAAATCACACTGTAAGTACGTTTTTCTGTCATATATGCTTAAATTATTTTTTTCTTTGCCTATCCCTAACCTTTCCTGAACCCTTACCCTGCCACTGCCCCCGTGCTATATATAAAAAAACTGAACAACCATCACTGTATATAAAAAGCTGTCTTTTATTTTTTTTTGTGTTTTTTGGGGTTTTTTTTAGTTTAAATTTTTTTTATTTTGTTTCATTTTATTCGGGATTATTATTAGTAAATGTGTTTGTTGTTGAGGTTTTGAATGTGTGCTTAGATTAACATTTTATCTGTTTGATATGCGTTTGGGGCACAATGCACTTTCGGCGCAAAAAAACACTAGCCGATTTGAACACAAATTTAATATTCTCAAGCCGAAATACATAGAAAATATATCCGGGTTTGCCGTAAAATATGTGTAATAAAAAATGCCTATGCGATAAGGCGTTATAGTAACTTGTTTTTACTTCTATTTTCGTTAAAATCAAATTTTAAGATTTAGTTATAGAAGAATTGGATCTAAAAAATAACATAACAACAAATAGTTGCTTCTGTACAATTGCATTTTTGATTTTTTTAAAAACCATTTTTTAGGTTTAAATTCACTATAGCACAAAATTTTTTTTTCCTTATACAAAGTTTTTTCCTTTTTTAAAACCATCTTATTTTCGAAAATAATTTTTTTAAAACGCCAAAAATCGGATCTAAACTTAAAAATCTAAATTTTGATGTGTAAATGTATTTTTTACATTTTTTGATTTTTTTGATTTTTTGGTACCAAAAACGATCTTAGATAAAGAAAAAACATGTCATAGCATAAAATAATATATTTTATGTTTGGATATAAGAAGAACAATATTTTGGGCTTCCAGTTGGTGATATATAAATATTTTTTTTAACATATTTTTAATCTTTTCCTGGCATATAAAAAACATTAAACTGCTTATTTAACACTAAAAGTCATCTTTCAAGCTAACAAAGTATATTGCAAATGCGCAGTAAAATGCATGTAACGGTTAGACTTCGGTTTTTTGTACAGAAAAAAATCGGAAATTTTTGTAAATTTTTGCTTTCCAATATAAATACATTTAGATTCAGTCTGCAAAAATTCTGCTTAACTAGTTTTCAACAAATATTTTGATCTTTACTGCGGAAAAACTAAAGGCGTGTCCTTGCTTCGAAGAAACGTTCCTCCGTAAGAAACCGGGTTCTTTTTACGAACTCGGTTTCTTTTTTTGCATAGAAACTGTATTATTGGCAGAAACTACCCCTGAATAGTTGTTGTTTATTTTCTCCTTATGAAAGAATATTTGATATAGAAGTCAAAAGAAAAAATTCACTTGTTGCAATTATGAAGCAGAGTTCCGACCCGAAGACAAAAAAATAGACTTTAATTGTGGCGAAATTTGCTGAAGAATAAAATGCACTGCGACAAAGAGTATTTTTAAAGAAAAAATGACAAAAATAAACAAGGCATATAGATTAAACAAAATGCTTGTAAATTCATCGTGTGGTAAAAAAACGAAGATTAAATTCTTATGAGATGTAGTGAGAGAAAATTTATTGTCTGTGTACCTAAAGCAGGTACCGGGAATTGTAAGTTTTTCTTTCTATGGATTTTTTACTAAAATAAGGGATTTTTTTAAAACTCTTTTTTATATTAAAATTAAAAAAAAAATGCATATTAATGTTACGTTTTGTAAAGTGACACGATTTGGCTATTATTTTATCTATACTTTTAAAAAATCTATTCTACCCACACACTTGTTAACGGCATGTAATTAAATATTCTGTTCTCAAACGTACAAAATAACGAATCAATGCAAAAAGAATACAAAACAAGATTTTTTTTTGTATTTTATGTAACATCAGTTTATATTTTAAATCCTTTATTGAAAGTTGACAATTGAATAATTTCAATTTGTTTTTCTATAGTAGATCCATCTGTCTTCAACAGGTTATGTGTTAGTCTGACGCATATTGATATACAACTTGAGTCCTTTTCATAAATTCATCAGAGCAAAACATCTTTTTAAGCTTATTATAATTTTTGCTTAAATTATTTATTGTATCTCTAAAAGCATGATAGTGTATGTAAAAAGTATTTAAAAATCACAGAAAAGTTCCATATCTTGTTTTTATTGAGAATTATGAAAATAAAGTATTGGATATCTTTTCTTTATTTTTTTATGTTGTGAATTATTCTAAAATGCTTTAACTATATATTTGCTTTTCTTTTTCAATGTGCACATTTCTAACCGCATAGTTTCACATTAAGGCATATATTTCCACCTTTAACCTTAAATATGAGTCATTATTTTATATACCCTAAATTCTTAAAATTTTTAGTATTTGAAATGATTTGATGAGATGAGAGGAGTTTGTTGTTTAATAGCGCTGTAAAGACGGATAGTGATGATTCGTATTTCCTTGTTAGCTAATATCATATTAGAAATGACAGATTTTTAGTAAATAAGTTTTGTGTCCATAATAAAAGTGTATAGTTGGAAAAGTTTTGTGCAACTGCATTGTATTGGCTTACATTTTGTATGCTGACAAAAAACAAATACCTTTTCACTATTAAACCACCACCATAAACCACCAAACCACCACCATGAACCACCAAACCACCACCAGGAACCACCAAACCACCACCATGAACCACCATGAAAAACCAAACCACCACCATAAACCACCACCATAACTACCATAAAACCACCAGAAACCTTAATTAACCTCTGAATTCCTACCATGAATGACCAAACTCCCACCATGGACCACCATAAAATACCATAAACCACCATGAACCACCATGAACCACCATTAACCATTATGAACCACCATGAATTACTACATTAACGTCATGAACCACCATAAACCACAGCTATTTCTAACGAAAACAGCGCAAAACAGAATATTTTGTCGTTGCTATGCATAACAACAATATTTTTATACCATTTGATTTTGAGACTAGCTATAATGACACATAGGTAATTTACAACTAATGCATACTAGAATTAACACAACGCAAGTATCAATAGTTAATTAATTATTATTGCCGCATGGTTTATACATGTAAGTGATTTTATATTATCGTAACAGGGCATTAAAACTTTTAATTGAAAAGACGGGAATTTGCAATTGTATATGTGTTACATATAAGTTATTTTAAGAATCATTTGAGATAAAATATAGCATATCAAGTCAAATAAAATCTTTTCCTTTGTTCTTATTTTATATTTCTTTTTTTTTATAAATAGGGTTGGATAAGCGGGTATTGCGGGGGCAGTGTTTCTACGCGGAGGAAAAGACATAAAGAAAAGTACTTATTTATTTACATTTGCATTTCTCATATAGTTTAAGTACGTAATATATTTTAAACTTAATTGAATCTCGAACACATTTAGTCTGACAATTATCCTAAAATACCTTAATTGCGTCTATAATCTATAAGTTGTCTTAAATCTAAAATGCTGTCAAGTATGCTGTTTTAGGCCCCAAAACCCGGTTTGAGTGGCGATAAATGGAGATCTCAGCGAGATCTCTTACAATCAACCCTAAGAATTGCAAATAAGCCTTTAAGTTGCCCTATACACGGTCTTGTAGGTTAAATATATTCATAGGGGTTTCATGTTGGCCCTAGTGGCAGCACATCATGATGCTATAGCATCAACAAATAGAACTTATTTACCAGTTTTATTTATTCAAAAAAATCAAACTTTTCAAAGCAACGAGTATTTTTAAATATTTGAAAATGCAAATTACATTTTTGCACAGTTTTAGATTATGAAGCGATTATAAAAAATTACAAAACAAATATTTCATAAATATAAATAAAATTTTTGTATAATTTATTTATGCCTTTAATCTTGATTTTTGCCCATTTGGTCTGTATGATAATTAAAAAAACATCCTTTTACACACAAGTATTTTTTACAGGTGCTGAATATAAATGTGGTTATAGAAGTATTACAGTATACAATTTTGCTCTTGTTTG
>JAQFYM010005128.1:0-13878 GCA_034694785.1 Agrenia bidenticulata
CCCCCAGTGGCGTAGCAGGAATTATTTTAGGATGAGGCGCAAAAAAAATAAACAAGCTTAAACGAAAAATAATATTTTTTCTTTTTTCGTGAAAAAAAATCTTTCAATTTATAAAAATGCAAAATTCTTAAAAATTTATTTTTCGAGTATTTTGATGCCCCAACAAAGACCCCCTTGCATCCAGGCTAAATTTTTTTCTAGGGGGGAAACACTCCCCCCTTATAGCTACGCCACTGCCACCACCTCTTAAATTCAGTCGTGAGTTTTGTTAGTGGGGGTTATGCCTCCTTTGCCCCCTGGTTACGACTACGACTATTATGATTCCTCAAAATGGTTCTGTATCATACAATAAAAAATTTTTACAGCCTTTAATTGTATAGTTCATGGCATATAATTATAAATATTGAATTTATAGAAGTCTCTTTCACTTCCACTTGCCTTTTGGCATATTTTATCACAACTTGGTTTGTTTTTTTTGCCAGCCCTAGTATTAACTCGTAAGGAAAACAAGAAAAGGCGAATTTTTTTTTGTATTCGCGTAAAAAACGTATGAAAAAAATGTAAATATGGTACAAAAAAGGCTTTTACAAAAATATAAGATGATAGATGCATAAAAATGTCGCAAAAATTGTTTTACTTGGTTACCCCACTTTTCTTGGCGAAAATTGCTCTTACTGTTTTTTATTTTTTGAAAAAGTTTAATTTATAAAAAAAATATTCGTTATTGTATTCTTTTGAAGTGATTTTATCACTTAATTATTTTTAAGTGATTTTCATTTTAAAACGTAAAATGTCAGAGCTTAAAAAAAAAAATTAAACAAATAAAATCTACAGAAATAAAGAGAGTACAAAAAGAGCAATAATATCAGTGGAATAAAATAGATTAAGTGCAAAAACATATTATGTTGCATATATTAATTTATAATGGCGACAAACCCCTTCTCTATTCTTATTCAAATAAATTTAATTACAATATAAAATTAAGTTAATAGTGTAGAATACGGCACCCTAGCTGGGGCATAATTTTGTGCTTAGAAAAGAGGGTCTTTTTGGTGCAGCAAAGTCACAGATTAGCTGGAAAATTAAGTGATAATGTTATTAAACGTACACAAAAAAACACAAGTGTTTGTGTGTAGTCCATTGTCACTGAATATATATTAAAATCAGTAAATCAATAAATAATAATATAAATATAGTATTAATCACAAAAAAATCAAGGTATAATAACATTAAATATACTACTTTACATTATTTTTTTTTGGTATTATTCTTTAAAATTAAAAAATCGTGATGAATGTACAAATTTAATTTGTTAAAATTATGTAAAAGAAGGTTTCATCATCTTTCATATTTAAAAACATATAAACTTCGTAAAATCCGATGTTTCGTTATTATTTAAGACCCTCTTTTCTGGGCACAAAATCCAGCCCCAGCTAGGGGGGCCGTATTATACACTTTTACCAAAATTAATTTAAAAACAGGTTTTTATATAAGATTTGTAAACAATAAATTAGTATATTTGCGTATATTACATCTATATAAGAAACTTACTCATGTAAATTTTTATATGTATATTTATTTACTTACAATGGGCTTTTGTTAACTAATAAACTGAAAAAAACCCGAATAGCTTGAATATATTTAAAGTCAAAAAATACTTGAGCTTTTTTTACATCATTTATTTTTCTTTGAAATACAGATTAGCAGTCAATAAAATGCTTAATAATGACCTGTCCAAAATGATACAATAGTGCTGGACCATATCTTGATGTAATTGTAAATGTGATTTCTTTGTTTCCATAGTGAAGGATATCCTCAATATACTCAATAATGCAAACAGCATCTGTCCTGTGAATAAGCTTACATGCCAATGAAATCAGTGCCAGCTTTGAGTGCAGAATTTTGTGGGATGTTAAGCCCTGAGCACATGATAAGAATACCTTGTATAACTTCTTTAGATCCCTTTTATACATTCCATTGGTTTCGTGATCCAGGAATTTAACAAGATATAGGAATACAAGATTATCCTGGTCGAATGTTGTAGTTGCAAAGTCTTTTCTTTCGAAAAGCCACTTTGGCAGGATCAATGATGTGCTATGGGTATTCTTTTCCCTGCCGTATGGTGTCCAATTAATAAGATGAATTTCTTGGGTCTCATCATCAAATATTGCTGGGCTATGATTCTCATTTACAAATCGTGGGAAGGATTGGTTTCTTATATCAAATGTATCGAAGCTTGCATATAGACGATCCTCATTTTGAATGCACATTTCCCATAGAGACAATGGGCGTGGCTGGCAGTTTCTCTCTAAAATAAGATAGCAAATATAATAATATCCTCGCTCAAATGCATCTTCATATTCCGCACTTACATGTGATGGGACAAATTGACGGGCCTTAGAAAGATATGATTCTATTTCTTCACACCTTTGTTTTTGCTCTTTTTCATTTTTATGATGGAGGTTTTCGGCTAGCTTGGTGATGTATGAATATAATGAGCACTCGTAAGATTTTCTGTGGTCTTCAAGAGATGGGGCGGCTTTTGGACCAATGTTATTTGGAGATTTCCCGATGCCTAGGTTCAATATATTGAAACTCGTCTTGCATCGAAGTCCAAGGATTGTAAAGGAAATTAATACAATATTCATATTGTTTACTTCCGTAGTATTTATATAGTTTACATTTGCTTTGACAGTAATTAAATTGTAATTTACGCAAGTTCTTAATGATATATTAAATTGATTAAGGCCTATCAAAAAATTAAATGTAAACATGAGACAATATTTTTGATATATTAGAAATTATACAAAAAAAGAGTATTGCACGTATAAAGGAACTCTAAAGGGTTTATAACAGGTTTTAAATGCATCTGACACACCCTAATGTAAAAATTGTAATTTTCGTGTTACCTTCAAATTTTAATTTCCATTTACATATAATAATCTGTTGTGAATGTTTATAATAACAAAAACTAGAAGTAATTTGAGACGGAAAATTTTAATTAAAAAATTTGCATTAGAGCAGCTAGTTATTCATTTTCGCGGCCACGTCGATTTTCTTATTTTTTCGTCAATTCTAAATTTTAAAAATATAAAATTTTACTGAAAATTTTCTTTATTTTTATAATCGAAATATGTGTCTTTCTCTGCTCGAAAAACCCTGACCAAAGAGTCAAAGTAGTTTATGTGGAACAATTTTTTTTTAAACTTAGGATTTATGTCAACGCAAAACAAATAAAATAACACTTAAAATATAGTTTGAGAGTTTTTTTAAAGCTTTGTGTATGTCTAAATTCCTTTTGTTTTAATTTAGTACTGGTTTGCGCTTTACTCAATAAAAAAAATATATTAAGTTATTATATTATAAGTAATGAAATTAAATTTGAATCCCATATAAAAATAATGCACAACTTTTATATTAGATAAAGCAAGTATGCCTTGTAGCTAAAACATGTAGAAAAAATGTCATACTATTTGCCAAATTTCGTTTTCGTAATATTTTTAAACTATATGTAATACTGTGTCTTTTTTTACTATTATAAGATATTTTTTGACATTGTTTGCTTTGTAAAAACTTAAAATTAATATTTTTTAATATGAAAATACAAAATTGCTTAACTGTAGGAAATAAACACTTCTTGTATAATTTTAACTAAATTTAACTTAATATGGATTACAATTCATCCGTTCTATAATATTCTTGCTAGTTGTTTCAACATGAAAATGCCTATAAAATAAATCTTATAAAATTTTATTGGCGGAATGAATAGTTATATTACCATGATCCCGCAAACCATATAAGCCAAAACATAAAAAAATAAAATATGCATAGGTGCACATCTACCTTAAGAGAATTTATGCTTTTTCAAGGCTTTTACAAAAGATAAAATGAATACTTAATTATTTTAATAGTAAAACCACAAATGTGAATAGTTTTTTATGGTTACTAATTATGCAGACTAAAATTAACCCTAATAAAAAAAAGAGATAAATAAATATATATAAAATGGAACTTTTAATGAATATATTTTTACAAACAAATGAATTTATCTTGGATAATCATCCGAAAATTTAAATTGTTAGATTTTTCCTGTCCATTGATCTTTTTTTAATGTATTTTAATATCATATTTTCGCTTTACAAGATCAATAGAAACCTCATTTATTGAATAGACAAATCTTCCTAAATTTCAATAGGAGACTAAATGATCTTAATTCTTGTTAAAAAAACCAAATTTGGGAATATTTGTCTATTTAATACAAGATATCTTCATTGATACTGTAAGAAGGATAGATTAGCAGCGAGTAAGGATCAGACTTTTTTTGCAGCACGGTGCAAAAAATTATAGAAGAATAATGGCGTGTTTTTTTCGCTGTTGTTTTTTTCATTATATATCAGGGCAAAACAAAGTCAGGGTGCAGATTCCTGGAAAGTTCTCCCAGGTGTGGATTTACCGAATAAACAAGTTTAATAAAATTCTTAGACTCCCAGGAATAAACAATCTTCAGAGTAGTAGGCCTGACCGTATTTAGAGGGGGAGAGTTAAGTGTTGTAACCAGGGGTAACGAAAAAATTATGGCGAGGCCATACATGGCCATAAATAAGCGGCCATTATGGGCGGCTTGTTTTCTATAATTTTTGCATTAGTTTGTATTTTGAAAAGACCATTGCCTATTGTAAAAAATTTATTTTTTCTAGTATTTCACAATAAAATAATAATAAACACTTTTTAATTTAGAAAAAAAATTTTTAATTTCATTTTGTTTTTTTTAGAGAAGATTTTGTTAATATCACTATTGCATTACAAAAAAAAAATAGCAAATTAAAAATTTTAGACTATAACTGTAAAACAAAGAGCAAAATCTTAGCTGTTTCGATATATAAATTGCATTTTAAGGGATTAAATGGATTACATAATTACAAAAAAAGCAAAATTGCGTTTTTAGCGTATAATTATCGCGTATTTTGTACATATTATGTGTAGAAATCTAGCTTTTTGCCGTTCAAAATATAAAGTCTATACCTTTTTTACTTACTATCTGTTTATTCCAAAAAAACACCCCATTTTTTCATATTTACCATTATGGCCATTATGAGCGGAAAAACAATTTATTCTCGTGCCCATATTACCATGCCATATTCGGTACCCCTGGTTGTAACCCCACCTCAATTTTTTTTGCAGCTGAATTCAAGGGGGGTCTAAAATTAGGAGAAAAAAATTTCAAAAAATGAAAATTTTTTTAAAAATTGTTAAAATTATGTTTTAAAAAATGGATTTTTATCGTGTAGTATTTTTTATTCTTTTGGTTGTAACCCCCCTTCCCCCCTTAAAAAAATCACTGGCTACGCCACCGTGGTCTGGTATTTCGTAAATTAAAATGTTATTAAAAATGCAAGCGGATACAAGAATTTAAAAATAAAAGGTTAATAAGAAAAAAACAAGAAAAAATGCATTTAATTTAAGCAAAGTAAAAAAATGCAAAAAATTAAAATTATTTCTTTTTTTAAAAATGAAAATAAATAACAATAAAATAACAATAAAATCTTCACAAAATCCCACAAAATAGTAAAAACGTCTATTCCGTCAAAAAAAATTAAAAAAATTAAAATTTCCAAATTACAAGAAAAAATCTAAAAAAATCTAAAAAATCTAAAAATCTAAAAATTCAACTCAAATATTTTTTAGTATATGGTAAAACATATTTTAACAATATAAAAACCTTTAAGTAATGGAAAAAAATACATATAAACAGAAAAGACTATTATTATTTAAAAATCTGTTTTCATATAAAAAAGCAGATAAATATATCGTGTTATTTAAAATAATGTAAAGAATGTTTTGTTTTAGATGTCAGGTGTAATAAATTATACTCAGGGCTTTTTTGTAGGAGGGTGGCTGGGAGGATGGGGGGGGGCTGCGCCCCTTTCCTCTAGGTTTTTTAAAATTCAGTTTTTCTCTAAAGAGAGGCAATGAACTTAACTATAGTGTATTTATTGTGGTTTAAATTTATTGATTAATTTTTTGGTATTTTTACTATTTTTTGATCATAGTTTTTGTATTAAAAGAAAAAATTACTATTTAATATATTTTTAAAATGCAAAATATTTTTAAACATACAAAAAGTTATGCGTTATTTGCAACGCACAGAATAAACATTCTACCGCTCATAATAAAATACCGATTATGCGCCTGTAATCCTTGCTTAAGAGCGAGGACATGTCAGGGTTGAACCGATTTAATGGGTAGCGAAAAAAATATGAGGCACGGGAATTACATAAGGTTTGCATGTATACAAGCGCGCGTAATTAAAATAATACATTGACTTGTGGAAATTCAAAGTCCCGAAAATATTTATTTTTTTAACAAAAAAAGCAGATAGATTATGTATTTTATGTTTTTTTCCAATATTGCAAAAATTCATATCACAATAGTAACAATACCAGCCAGTTTAAAGAGCAAATGTGCGTTGCCAGGTTTTGAGTGGAGCGTAGTTTGTTAAATTTCGGAGCCGACATACGGGTTTTACGGTTTATATCCCAGCTAATTACTAATAGCTTAATATTTCTAGTGTATATATATCTGTAAAAAGTGTAAGTTTTTTTACCTCTTTAGTTTAATTATTATACCTACAGATAAGAATTACACATCATTTTTAGAAATAATAATTTTTAATATAACTTTTATATTTTATTTTTATGCAACATTTATTTAGCTCAACAAGCTATATTTGATCATATTTTATAGGTTTTATTATAAGAACAACTAAATCTCCTTGGAACATTTCTTTGCACAAATGTTCGTATCTGTCAAAAAAACAATAAAAATAAAAATAAAACAAACAAAAGATAAAAATTTGCATTTTTACAAGACAAGACAAGCATTTTATTAATTTACAGCCAGTTTTGACAGCTTAAAAAAATCTACTAATTTAACTTGAACGTAAAAAAGCAAAGCAGATTTTAATTTAGCTGTTTATACGAAGTAAATTAAATTAAACGCATCGCTTTTTACGATTACAAAACTTAAGCATTTTTTTGACAATAAAATCTTTTTCTTTTATGATTATTTTAAAAAATAACGAGCATAGTATGAAAAGCTATCAGAGTGGTTCTTAGTAAAAAATGTCGTAGTAAAGTCTTTACTTTCGATACCTGAATACACAAGTTTCCCTTGTGTGTTCCAGTGTGTTTTTTGTATTTCTATTTATATAAAAAGGTAAATGATGTAAATCTTGCAAAAGAAGTATAGAACATACAAAAACTAGAATTTTCGTTAATCAGCAAAAAAATACGAAGTCTCTATATACAAAAAAGTCGTCAAAACAATCTATAACTAGTTATCATGCATTTTTTTATAAATCATAAAATTGCAAAATATATAGTAACAAAAAACTCTTTCTTTTTCGACTATTTTTTCGTAAGAGTACAAAAAGTGGCGCGGTTTTTATGCATTGTATCGGGTTTTTTCTCTTACAGAGGCTCTCGTATGTAGTGCAAACTGAAAAAACATAGACTACCTCATGACAAAAAAATGATATGTACTTCAGAGAGCCCCCGCGATTTTTTTACAAAAAAAGCCCTGCTTATAATTTTTAAAATCGATTTGATGTACTCTTTACTTATATATTAGACTTACGGATTCGAATCTTGTGCTAAAATCCTTGATCTGTTCTTAAATAGTTATAAGGATTCGAATCCAATCTCGAATTCCTATAAATTGTGTAGAATTGTATTATTTGTTTTAAAAAACAAAAAAAATATGCAGGATCACTTTAATTATGAGAATAAAACAATCCAGAAAACTGAATGTTTGTTATCCTATAAATTAAAAAAAAAGAAAAACATGCAAAAATTACAGCTAACCAAATTATAATGGTAACCATATCGTAAAAAGTGACACAACTATTGAAAAATTTTTTAATTAAATTTGGCTGTCTATTTTATACTAAATTAAAAATTTAAGACGTTTTTATAAATATTTTCTTACGAGATCCCAGGATTATGAACCATTAAGTTTTCTTGAAGATTTGTATAGGATTCGAAACTCGAATCTTACAAATCTCGATTTACAACCCTATTATATATCAGTTTTCTGAAAGCCTTAATTAGCTTTTTGTCTTATCTTATGCCTCATAAACACTGTGAATGTAAAAATTATAAAAACCAAAACAAGACAGAAAGACTAGGTCGCATAAGTATATTTACATGTAGGAAGAAAACTTAAAAATAGAAATTTTTGATGTCGAAAAATTCTTATTCTGTAAAATCCAGTATACAACACATTTCCCCAGCCTTTATGTTTTTTGGTGACTAATATCGAACAAGTAAAAGTTCTTATCCTTTTACAAATTGTTTTAAAAACTTACAATTAAGGGCGTGTTCGGAAAATTTTCCTTTGGAATTTTTTAGGCCAAATTAAGGGGTAAAAAATTCTATTGGAAAAAATAATTCGATCGGAATTTTTTTTTATGTTTAATATTGATTTTTCTAAGGAAGGATTTTTTTCCGCTGATAATATTTAAGACCAAGGAAAGCTCCCTTGGTCATTTTTTTTCCAATGGAAAAATATTACGATAAATTCCAATGGAAAATTTTCCGAAAACGCCCTAATGCGTAAATATCTCGTTCTAAAATATGTTCATATATAATGCTATATATAAACGGTTTTCTTTTAATAAAGATCAATACATAATAATATTTTAGTTATCTGTCAGCAATTTTTTATAAGAACTGGTTTGCCGGTCTGCGCCTTTATAATCTTTATAAAAGCAAGCACATATCAGTAAAGAAAGTTGGTATGTTGGTATAAGTTCAATCCATTGTTTTTAGGCTAGGTTTATGTTGTAACTTTTAACATAAATATTCGAATTTCTACGTGTGATATTCACTCTGCAAAAATTAAAATTTTGATTACTATTGCGCATTTGCTTTTTTTTGTATGTAAATTTGTAGTTTTATACACACACCCAGACTTTGCAAAAAATTTTACTTTTTCGCACCCAAAAAAAAAAATTCCCGGTACAAAAACCTCTGTGAATGAATGTCTGAATTGCGAAAAATAACACGGCTTAAATAAAATCAATTTTAATTATACAATTAAGACAACATAGACTAACAAAATAACTTTTTAAATTTTTTCAAAGCGTTAGATAAGTTTAAATATGCGTATTTATTAAATAAGGGTTGAGTTTCGTTTACAAATAGACCATGGGCGTAGCTTGGGGAGCAGAGGGGCCAAAACTTATTTCCTTGTAAAAATATTTTGCGCCTGAATTTAAGGGGGGTCTTTTTCGGTCCAGAGGTTTTTTTTAAAAAAAAAATTGAATTAAAACAAATTTAAAAGCGGCTGTCGGGACAATACACAGGTATAAAATGTACAGAGTAAAATTATTTCAAAGCGTTTTTTGAAAAAAAAAATGCAAACTACTCCTTCTTCCAAAATTCACGTATACGCCCCTGATATAGAGATATATGTATAAAAGCAACATACAAACTTGTAAAAAAACCGTTTTCAGCAACAGAAAGAACACACTTTTGATTATTGATATTATTATTGCATATCATAAGTCGTAATTCTCGCAATTTTGGATCCTGGACAACTCGGCCTAAGGTAGAGTTGTCGGAAACCCGCCCGCGGGGTATAAAAAACAACTCGTCTCGAAGGCGAGGTATACAAATCTAAAAAAAGCGATTGATAGATTGTTATGTAAAACAAAAAAAAGTGTTAAATTGTTTTTTAAAATACTTAACGATGCCTTTTTTTAAGTACTATTAGCTGTTTCAATAAAATGTACTTTATGGTTTTTTACTTATTTTTTATAACCCAACCCTTTACCTAACCTCATCCCTATCCCATACTAAATTACTAACGTGTGTATGCTTATATATATGCATATGAAATGTATTTATACTTTTTTTTTTGCTTTTTATTGTATTTTGGGTTATGGTTTAAATCTTTTTTTTTGAATTGAAACAAAAAAATTGATTTTATAATTTTTATCTCATGATTATAGATAGTTGCAGGTAAACTAATAAATTAAAGGTAAGACAAAGCTATTTTTTAGTACAGAAAAAAGTATTGCAACAGTATAGATTGCGAGTAAAGGACTATTAGAACTTTTGTTATATTACTTTTATTTGTATGTTCTTGTTTTTTGTGAATAAGTAAAAACTTAAATTTTTTTGCAATTTAGTTTGGCATAGTATACTATATATTTATATTTTGTATACCAACCAACACTTCTCTTTTGTTAGTGTTTTTGTGTTTGCTTTGTTTTTTAGTAAAACTCGCCCCTGGGGCGAGACGTTCTTTATGCCTCGCAGACTAGCTGCTTAACGCTGTCTTTTTCTGCGTTTCTATATGACTGAATGCCATTTTACCGTCAATTTTGCTTAGTGTTTGCCCCCCCCCCGCCGCAAAAAGACAAAATCTGGCACCGGGTTCAGGTGCCTTCATCATTTATTTTTTACACCTGAATTTTAGAAGGGTTTTTTTATAAAGAGCTTTGGTTGATTTTAAATAAACTTGATAAAAAATGCAAAGTCTTAAAAATTCAAAAATTGTATATTTAAACAGTAATTTAAAAAAAAACTTTTTTTATATGTGGCTTAAATATACCTGGGTACATTCACGCCACTTTAAAAACGACTTTAAAACGTTTGCAAATGCTTGTTTTTTTTAAAAGCAATCGATAGCAAAACTACTTTTTATATCAATATGCACACATAAATAGTAACTCTAGGGGTAAATATTTAGGATCAACTTTTTTTGCCTACGACAATCTACTTGCAGACACGTTAGATTAAGCAAATATTTTTTTTGTATACGTTTTACGCTGTTATTGGTATTATCAGCACTAGTTTTGTTTTACATTAGTCTAGGTGCTAATATGTTGTAGTTCTCGCATCTATATAGTGTCCGTATAAAAAATAGCCAGATTTCTACAAATTTGCGCCCATACTATTTACTTGTATCTGCTTTAAAGAAGTATTAAGTAAAACGGTTCTTATTGGCAGATTTGTTACGACTTGTTACATTTAAGCCAAAAATTTTAATGTTTTTTTTTTGGTTTGTAAACTAAAAACAAACCTTTAAAACTCTGACTTTACGACAACTCAGACAAACTTTTGTACATCCTGGATATTAAACGTCGTTATGCATTGCTATCCTGGGTTTTAAAATTTTAAAAAGAGTTTTAATGTTTAAAGGGGTATTTTACAAGTTTTACATGCATTTCATTAACAATTACAATAAAGTCAACATTTTTGATATTCTAGTATATTCGTCTACTTGTTTTATTAGATCTTTTTTTACTAGATTTAGCAAAGTTTTTTTCGATAAAGAAATGCGACTCGGCTATATTATAGTAGCAAAAAAAAGTAAACGATATATTTAATCCTCGCATTTTTTTTGCTTACCTTTTTTATAAAAATGTTTACGATTTATTTGTACTTTGTTTTTATTCATAATTAATCCTCCCTATAAATGTATTTTTTGCCTGATTCTTTTTTTCAAGATACTCTAACACGTGTCTAAAAAATCGTAACGTATGACTGATAAAATGTAGGGTTCCTTACATTTTATAAGCCCTTTTAAACAAGGGATGATGTTCATTTTAAAAAAATATTGGTCAATATATGTGTTTTCTGTTAAAAATGGTTTATTTAAAATGTCTTATACAGCCAATTTTTACTAAAAAAGGGTCTTAAAATTCGACAAAAAAAATATTTTTAGGGGAAATTGTAAACGAAATTTCTAGAAAGTACCTAAATAAAATTTCATTTAAATTTCCTGTAAATCGGTATTTGTTATTGTTGGTAGAGCCGATAAAAAGGTGTGACCTAAAATAACAATACCACACGTAAAAAAAGTTGCAAGGCCGCATGATAGTATAAAATTATTTGTCAAGGGGTTTTCTATTAATGTTAAACAAAAATTTCACTTTAGAATTACGTGCAAATTTATACCTTAAAGTAAAAATTACATTTTTTTATAAATACAGCTACTGTTAAGGCGATTTTTAAAGATTCGGCCAATAAAAAATGATTTCAGTCAAAAACAGCAAATAACTCTTTAAGGGTAAAAAATCAGTTCTGAGATTACGCGAAAAACTTTGTAAACCCATTGTTATCTAGAACACAAAAACATAAAATTGTGTTTCGGCTTACATTTTAACTATATTCAAATGTTATAGCGATTTAGCAAATAAAGTGTAATGTATATAACCATGCTATTATTGTCCCAACTTGTATGCTTCGTTGTGTTCAATGTAGCAAAATTCGAAAAAATATGAGATGCGTTTAGAATGCTTTTTAGATAACTATACAGCATAAATTTAAAGATTTTCTGGGTAAGCTAGCGTTATTTCGGCTTATAAAAGCAGTTCAAGGTTATATTTTTTATTTATTTTATATATTAAATGCCCGTCAATTACGATTTATAACCACACTTTGCAATTAACTACAATCCAACTATAAAAATATGCCTGAATTATCATTCAATGACGACAAAAGATATTGACACGTGTGTGTCAGTCGGTGCGATAGTTACTAAATATTCTAGTCTAATGAATAAGTATATAATTATTTTCCTTGCATTAACATTAAGATTTATGCTAAATTTTCAAAAAAAAGATATCATGTAAAATTATTTTTAAATTATACTATACTAGAATCCTGTTTAGACATTTTTTTGCTTGCGCGTTAATCTTATTGCGTATTTTTCGTTTACATATTTAATGAAATCCCCTTGGTTTTACATACAATATTTAGTACACAAAAAAAACATATTTTATCTTTAAAACACCAAAAAAAATAACATATGTATTTTAAAAGCAAAATACCGTCAATAGTCTTACTGAGAATTTGCAACTACATTAAGAATAAACTTGCACAAAAAAACAAAATCAAATAGATTTGCGTTATATGCAGAACTTTACGATAGGTGCAGTTTGCTTTACTTTACTTTTCTTTACTTAGATGTTTTACAAAAACGTTTTACGAGACAGTTTTTTACAGGGCAAAAAAAAATTTTCTAAATTAAATTTACGACTATATTTACGTTTATAACTATATTTTTTTTTTTTGGCCTTTTGCACATATTAAGGTTTGAGTTGTGTGCTAAAAAGTTACAAGTATCGTAAAACATACCAAACTAAGAGTTTTTTTGTAGAGCATGCACTCAAAATTAGTTGAAAAAAACACAGAAAAAATGTTTTTCCATGACACATGAAACATAAAACAGATTTTTTTGACTACAACTGGCCAAAAAGATATGACTTTTTTTACAACAACATACTATATGCTTCATTTAAGCACAGGTTTATGTTTTTTACTGTTTACTGTTGCAATATCTTACATCAAATACTTAACTTTGCTAGACAACAGTAGCAAAGCCTGGATTTTTTTTTGGACTGAGCTAGTCAGTGTTTTACACGAAATATGGCACAAAACACGATTCAGATCGGCGACAAGCTTTTTTGTTTTAGTTTAAATTATTAGTTTAACAATTTTATAATACAAGATTTTTTTATTAAAAAATTTTCTGCACAAACAAAGACCCCCACCTTAAATTCAACCTACTCTTTTTTTCTAGTGGGCACGACCCCCCACCCACCACCCACCCCCCTGTCGCTACGCCGCTGCGTACCAATAGTATAATGTTAAAGGCCAATATAACTGCAAAGTGTAATTGTTTTTATTGTAAAACCTTTTTTTGTATTGCAATACGAATACTTTTTTTTTTTAGTGAAGTTTGCATTTTTTGCTGATTTACATCTGTTTTATTTCTATACTTAACCTATAGTTAACCTTGGTTTCCCTTATATTTTGCATATATAACGTGGGTCTTTAATTTTTTGTAAAATTTATCTTTTACAGG
>JAQFYM010005129.1:0-13876 GCA_034694785.1 Agrenia bidenticulata
AGGGGTACTTACACTGTTTACCTTAGGCTTCGATAATTTGCTTCTGCTAAATTTGTTGTGCGATTCTATTACAAGACATAGTTATATGACAAATTACATTTTTTTTTGCCTCTAGGGGATCTCTTTAAAGTCACATTTTTACTAGCTCGCATACTTTATATTAAAAGTAACTTGGAAAACTTTATTATAGAATCATATAATTTAATATCTGACAAATTATATAGTTTTTTATGATTAATTTTTCTTGATACAATACAATATGTAAGTTTGTTAGTATTCAGCTCTTCTTCCGGATAGCATAATCATTTAAAGGTACATTTTACAAACAACCTATAGTCACTCGCACAGTGGCGTAGACCATGTGCTCTGAAACTTCTGCAACACATATTTAGAAGAGTAATTAGGTTACTAAAACGGCTAGAAAAACATATTAGCAATAACATAAACTACATAATTTTGTAATGTTTCGATCTGTCAACGTAGATTGTAAAATGACCATTTTCCGTTATCTTTTATAGTCTTTTTTTTATATTAAACAATTTTCAAAGACCCTGGCGTAGACAGATATTTTTTGTGGCCAGGGCTAGTCGGTGTTTTTAAATTATGGGGTGGTAACACATTTTAAATCGTACAAAATTTTAATTTTTTTTATTTGAAAATATTTAACGATTAAATTTTAAAATCTAGATTTTTTTGTTAAAAAAGTCGCTGCAAAAAAGCGTTCTATCCCTTAAACACTAACGCAATATTTTTTCCGGGGGGGACTGGCTCTTCCATCCCTATAAGATACACAACTGAATCTGCATGCTAGAAAGTTTTTATGTTGAGTAAGCACATGGGTTGCATACTAAAGTAGTATTTTTTCTATGAGTTTTTTTCTTATATCCTGGTTTATGTTTTATACTTTAGTATAACAGAAGAAGCAAATTTTCTGGGTGAGATTTTACTGATATACATATTATTTATAAATTTCACACCTATTAAAAAGAAAAATCTTAAACAAACAGAAAATAAAAAAGACCTAAAGTCTCAGAAATGCGCAACAGTCTACAGGGAGTCAAGATATGTTAATCCGCGCGTGTGTTGGTCAAGATATTTACACCTTATGCAGTGCTTTGTATTTTTTTATTGCAAAAATATTGTAACTAGCGTTCGAAATAATCACAATAATTGAAATATTAGCAAAATAAAATCTTTTTTTGGCGGCGAATATTTTTATGTATGTAGAAATATTGGAGTAGACTGTGGGCTACCATGCAGTAATTATTAAAGAAACTTGGACACCGGAATAGTTTTGCTTTTTTCTTTTGCGTATCAAAAGTACACTCCCTGTTGTTTTTTTATGACCTCTTTGCAACATTTATAAATTTATGGTTGTAATTTGGAATAATTGCTGATCCTTTTTTTATTGCGTTAAAAAATTGGAAAAGTATGTTGTAAAAAATTTGTTTCTATTGAGACTGATGCATATTATTTTATATTTTATATTGCATATTTTGTAAACATTATAATTAAAATAAAAATTATATGCATTATCTTTTATATTTTTTGTTGATGTTCTATTATTAAACTTCTTTTCTATAATTGTTATTGTTATTGTTATTGTTATTGTTATGTTTATTGTTATTATTATTGTTATTAAAATTGTTGATGTGGTATTAGTATTTTATTATTATTTTCTAATTTTTATTTATCGAATTAATTATTATTTTATTATTTTTTTTATATTTTATATTATTATTATTTTAGTACAGTCGTGTGCGTAGATTTACCCCAAAGTGTCTAAAAAATTGTAAGTTTCTTAATTTTTTACATCTAAACTAGCATAACTAGATACATATTCATTGTCAAAAGATTTTTTTACGCAGATTTTTAAAAAAAAAATTGTCGACGGAAAAAAAAGTAGTAAAAAAATATTTGTACAAAAATTGTTTTTAAACACAAAAAATAAGCCAGTAGGGACAACTTTTTTGTGCAAAAATTAAGACACTTGAAAGTATATAAACACTTTGGGCTAAAATTTCGCACACGACTGAATTAATAGGGTTTTATAATTTTTAAAAAAACCAACAGACAAATAACGTGTATTTTTTTTAATTAATTATATTTGGTAAAGAAACAGAAATGTTTTGTCATATATTCATAAAATACTTTTTATTTGTTATCATAGGTTAATTTTGTTCTCATCACATGAAATATATCAAAAGCTTCACATGTTGTGATTTATTCGTAAAAACGTCTACCGTCAAAGTTTTTTTAGTGTCTTACTATTCTTCGACTACCAATTGTTGGCTTGCATAGTAAAAATAGTCCTTTCCAAATATTCATGGTGCCTGGAATATAATTCAAAACTTCATATAAACTATCCGAATAAATTTTTCTGCTTATTTTTGTTAGATTCTGCAAAGTCTAGATAAAACCTCTAAAGTTTCATAGTCGATATTCTAGATTGAACAAGGACAGTGGCGCATACTTCTATATACAAAAAACAAATTTTTTTAGCCTTACTTACAGACATATTTCTTTGTTCAAACCCTACGGGAAAAAAAATAAGTTTGAATAAGAGAAATGTTCGGATGGGAGACGGAAGACTAAAATACTAAAATTACGGAATAAAACTGCAAACGAAAAAAGCTTAAAATAAATTTGTGTTAAATAACATATCTTAATTATTTATATAAGGAATTCAGTGAATTTTTGAAAGAGTTGTAAGGGAGGTCATATATAGAAGCTGAAGAGACGGTACATAGAGACGAGTCCAAATAGAAATAGTATATAGAACTGATTGACCTGTTAAAAAATGTATGTATAAGAATATTATGTTATCACTGTAACCTGATAATTTACTATAAACCGATATACGTAAATATATATTTTTAGTATTTGGCACAGTTTTTTTAAAGACATAGACATTTACATATAATGATTATTGATTTTAATTTGAAATGCGGTCGTCAACTATACTAAGTAGTTTAAACAAAGTTGTTACACCCCCATAAGTGTTTGTATCTGTTTGTTTGCAATTTTTTTATGTTCTCTTTATTGCTATTCTACACTCACTTTTTGCAACAAGTTTACTTTTAACAAAAGCACTTATATTTTCCCTATCATCAATCTGCCTGAAATCCACAACATCACGTATTTCATTAGCTGTAAAGCATGATATAATGGCTTTATCTGTCCAGCATTTATATTCGTCTAGTGTGAAGTCCTCGTTTGTAGGCAGCAAATTAGTAATATCCATTAATTGCCGCGCTAGTTTATTTGTATGTTCATAAAAACTGTCTTTACATTTTTTGTTTTGTTTTTGTTACACGCGGCCTTTAAAGTAGTACTTTTTACTTCTTCCCATGCTTCTGTCAGCAATAAATTGCTTTTTTACTGTGTATATCTTTATCGCTTTCAGAAACTTAGCTATTAATACAACTAATCAAAATACTTATTTTTTTTGCTTTCGATACATTCTTTTTAGTCTTTTAATATTCGTGGTCCATAAGCTAAATTCATAATGTGACCTTAAAGGAAAAACAGCGCGAATAGCGCCACTTTTTTTGGCATCAGATTCTGGATGTACAAGAGCATTATCAAAAAAAAATTGCTTTTTTAAGTAAGTATCTTTCGGCTAGATATTCGTGGTAGCAGGTAGTACAATATCAAAAAACTATTCTTTAAAAATAGATGAATTCATCCACTCGCTCCTTTGGTTTCTATAAAAACAAGGAAGTGTGTCTCTCGATACTTTTTTTATGGCTTTGGTATTAGCCGATTTTATTAATAAACAATCTTTGCCTAGATCCCCCGATGAGTTCGCACATACGAAGGCTGTCATCTTTCTTTAATATTTTTATAATTTGAAAAGGTTGTTTTTTTGAGCATTAGAAAGTCTTAATACGCAGTTTTATATTAAAAAAGCTTGTTTCGTCCGCGATGCAGATTTGATTTTATGTGAGTTTTATATTTTTACAAATATTTTTTATGTTGCCGACATAGGCATTTGTATTTTCCGAACTTGCTGATATACGTTCTCCGCTTAGCGTAGTCTTTCTAATGGAGTATCATTGTTGTTTTCTCTTTATAAATCTATTAGGTTTTAACAAAATTATCACCATCCCGTATTTATAAAATCAAGGCTTTTCAGCTATTGTGGGGCCTGTTTTACTTGTTCTTTTGGCTCTTATTTGACAAAACTACATATATCAGGCGTTGGAGTTCTGCGCAAATCAGTTTTTTGATTGTCTTGCATTGTTTGGCGTTATAAATAAAAGAATCATGGGCCTGGGTTTTTAGACTTCAATATTTTTTGTTAATTTTAATCCTGTCATAGAGATAAATTTTACCGATATTTGCTACATCTTTTTTCTGCATCTATCTTCTCCACTGATGATTTTTAGATATGGCATGTATCGTAGCATCAATAAAATGCATATTTAGCTTTTTTTTGTCAGTCATGTATAGATTTAAGAGTCGGAAAAAACAGTGGAAACTTGAAAAAAAAGTTAATTCGAATTTTTGGGGTTCGGATAATCAATATATTACTGTATTTGAATAAAAACATAGATTCAAAGCTTGACAGATTGCATTTTGCGCTGTTGCTGATAGATAAGCTGCCATTGCAAAAACCCGTTCTATTGCGTCACAAAAAAAGGAACTTTTTGTATGTATTTACCTTGTCATCTTTTAACATTTAAAAAACGCTTCTAGAATTTTATAGGTAATTCTATAATCCGTATATGTTTTTTTCTACATGGGATAAAACTGGCGCTGCTTTAAAGATTTCAATAAAAGCAATATCTTTTTCTATATAGCGGTTCATTTTTTTTGTTATTTCCATTTTCATCCTGTTGTATTTATATGGATTAGGACTAGGAGGTTTTTTTTACAATATAGTTTTTTAAGTGTTGTAATTGGACATCGATGTAAAAAGCATGTAAAACGTATTTAAGTAAGCATTTTTGCCATATTTTGGTATTTGCTAGAGTCTGTCAGTAGAAACGCATCCAACACAACTTTTTTTAGAGTATTTGCAATATCTATGTTAAAGTACTAGGTCTTTGGATACTAGGAACAGAAAAAAACTGAGATCTAATTATAGTATTATTAAATATTTAGTCAAATGCGTAATGTAACTACTGGCTCCTATATCTTGTTTACTATATAACAAGAGAAATTATACAAGTAATAGTTACCTTGTTTCAACACAGCATATATGAATAGAAAATATGTCTTTTCGTGTGTTACTTTAACAAAAAACATCCCACCTTTACCTGGAAGCAGTTTTTGTATCTTCTAAGTATTCCACTAGATTATGAACATATTTGTGTCAAATGTGGATTCATCAACAATTTTGATGTTCTCATATTTTTTGAAATTAATTCAGTGTTACAGTTGACGGAAGTGCAGGTGTCGATGTATGGAGTTCTTACCAAAAGTATGTTTTTTTTTGGTGTCTTAGCGACAAAGAAATACTGTTCCCCTTAAACAGTTTAGTAACACTATTAGTATTTGTTTTAATATCTCGTGTACTAATCAATATGGAAGATTAGCAAGGCAAACCAAACCAAATGCGGCCAAAAAAACAAAACTGCAAAAAATGTGGTATACAGACTGTTGTTTCTTTTTAAATGCAGATTTTGTCAGCAGGTTAGTTTACATTTATACTCCACAAATACAATGTACAATAAGAAAAACGATTAATTTCTGGCAAATTTTTTAGAACTTATAAAAGTTTTACATATTGAAGTTTAAAAATTCTCAGCACTATCATTAGATAAAGAGAAAAGCTTTTTGAAGTTAAAAAATACTGTTTTTCTACAAAATTTGTCAGCAATTCTATTTTAAAAATATAAAAATGTATAAAAAAACCATTTAATGGTGTCTTGTATAAACCACATTTGTTGAAAAACTTAGACTTTTTTAAATGCATAATTTTTTTATAAAAATGCACAATATTGCAAAATTTTTGTAGCATTTATGGTTTGCCTTGAAGATGAGGCTAAAAGCTATCTTTCTAGTTGTTTTTTGTCGTTTAATCCAGCAAAATTCGCACTCATAAATATTATAATCGATGTTTAAAAAAAGCCTTTAACCTGTCAATATTTTTTATTGTCATAAAAAGGGGGTAATATTGTAAAAAAATATAGTAAAAATTGTACAATATTGCCAATATATTGTATTTAAATTTATTTAACAATCATTTTATGCGGACGCACTGCCCAATACTTACAAAAAATGTTTTGTTTTATTAACAGTTTACAGGTTTTTACAACTCTTTATATATCCGTCTGTTTATGCCTTTCATAATAATCGTACTTCGTATAGTTTTTTTGGTCATTAACCCAAAACATGAGAACGTATCAGGCCGGATCGGCTCAGTCCATGAATTATGTTCAATTTGTTGTTTGACCGAAACCGGGAAAATAATAGGATGTCAGACATATCTTAAAGCCCTAAACAAAAACAAAAAATCTATTCAAAAATTATCGCGAGTTACCGCTGTATAGTCAGAATTGTGTTTTCTGTTCTAGTGAAAGCTTTTAAGATGATAATGACAGTATTTTTGTTTTATTTTAACAATGCGTTGACACAAGGGTCTTCTAATACAGTAAAGTAACTATAACAGAACTACGTAAACGACAAAAGTGACTAAAGCTTATTTCTGTTTTTTTTTTATTTTCTGTTACTATTTGTTAATAATTTTGAGTTAGATGGACTTTATATGGTTTAATAGCTATATTAGTTTTGTTTATCTATTGAATTACTATTGAAAAGTGTAATTATAAAATGCTTTAATAAAAAAAAACTATGGAAAAAAATTATTGAAATATTAAAAGATACATAGTGAACAACATCAATAATTACTAAGCAAAAATTGTAGTATTAATCTTCATTTCCTTAAGTATAAACATATTTCATCTAGTTTTTTTTGCCGTGTATCGTGATTTTTTTTTTTTTTTTATTATTATATTTTATTATATTTTATTTTATTTCATTTCATTTAATTTAAATAAATTATAAACGAAGGATTTTTACTTGAATATAAAATAAAATAAAAGTCGCTTATAACGGTCTAAGATATATTGAAAAATGAAAAATTATTTTTATTTGCATTTATAATGGATAACACAAAAAAATAAACTTTGTTTGTCAGCAAATAAAAAAATAATTGTAAAACTTTAATTAAAGTACAAAAACGAAGACTTAATGCGACTAATACATTTTATTGTATATGTATATATTTTCAATCTATTAACAATTTTGTTATATGTAAGATCAACATATATATGTTTGTATTTCGGTTTAAAAATAAAGTTGTTCTAAGCCTTTTCAGAATTTTCCTTCCAAGATTTTTGCACTTACAGTTATAAATAGGTATAAGCCTTAAAAACAAACTTCATATTTTTAATTGTAAAACTTACTGTAGAACATTCAGAAGCAAAAAATAACGCAAAATGTTCTTTTATAAATAAACATTCTTTTTATCTATATAATCGATAAACACATTGCCTGTTTTTTGGAATACTTATTCTTGGAGGATCAATTGGATTGGTGTTAGCTTGGGGTCGTAAATCACATTAAAAGCATATTCTTGGCATGCTGGATTTTAAAAAGCACTTTCCCGGGATCCCGTGCACAAACTCGGGATCCCGGGCAGCGGTTCAAAACAAAAAAAAATACTCTACCAAAATGGCCATACAATATATGGTCGTTATGGATGAAAATTGTTTCTATATTTTTGCCATATTATAACCGACCTAGAAAAAAAAAATGTATTTATATTATCGAATTTTAAGATCGTAAAATATTGGTAATTGAATTGCAACAAAAACATTAAAGGAAAGCGATATTTGAGTTTTCTAAAGTCTTAGCGTAATATCATAAAATACTCATATTGTATAGTTTTCATACGTCGATAGGTAAAATGAATACAAAAAACGCTATTTAAAGTAAATTATATCTAAATAACTTGATTTTTTAATATAAGGTCCCTTATATGTTTAATACCTTAAAATCATATTATAATTTGTGTTGTATAGCCATGAACTGTTGTTTATGACCGAGAAATAAAACTTACATATATTAAAAACAGGTATGGGGTTTTATATTTTATGTAAGTTAATATTTTTTTTTTTACAAAAATATGATATTCCGAGTAATTTCTGTAATTTTAATAAATTTAAGAATAAAAAAAGAAAATAGATGCGAGGCAGCAGTTTTTGAAACTCTTCGTATTTTTTTTATTTTAGATTTTTGATAAATTACTTTTTTTGTATTTTTATTATTTAAAGCGATTTGGAGTGAATATGTGCAATAAAAAACATTGCGAATAGAACATAATTTCTATTCTGGAATATCCGATCACAGATATGTCAAGTAGAATTTATATTAAATTAAAGTGGAAATGCCAAAATGATGTAAAATTGTTGTACAAAACGTAACCGTTTCTAAATATGAACACAGAGTAAAGGCTAGCGATTGATTTTATTATTACATTTATGTTTTTAAACTTGTACACGGGCTTTTATATCTTAATTAAGCAATTTATTTTGGTTTTGTACTTTATTAATCGTAATACTATTTTTATTGCCTTTGTTTCTAATTATGGAAATTATGGAGAAAAGACCGAACAAAAATCCCCTTCCATTTTGCCATATCATAATCGGAACCGCTGATCCCGGGACTAACTCCTCATCCCGGGACTAACTCGGGTTTTTTCGGGATTACTTTAAGCTAAACAATCAAGCCTAAATACACTTGTTATGCAGGGCAACGTACTTTTATACGCTTTTTTTTAGAATTTCTAATAAGTTCGGCAGCTGTCTTCCGATAGCCACTTAGAATGCCTAAAAGATTTTATATAGTTCGTTGACTACGATCGTTGTTTGATTATTTAGAAATATTATCAAAAAAATAGGCATAAAAAGTTAGACTTTTGTCTTTTGACTAGAAATAGCTATATTATTCATTTTAGAAGTTTTTCTTATAAAATTTTGTTCTTTAAATGTCAAGAAAATAGACATTTAAATGTATATAAATAGTTGAAAAAAAAGCATTTTGCGTAAATATCATAGTGCAAATATACTTATACACTTATGCTTGAACCCAATATCCTAAAATATACATATTTACAAAAGTTTACTTTTTTTATAAATAAAAAAGGGCATAATATATATGTAAAAGCCAAAAATTAGCGTTAAAAATATACTCAAAATCTTAAAAATATTACTTCTACTGTGTCTTTTTGAAGTGATACAATTTTCCATTTTAAATAAATTTAAATCATGTATAATCCGTTCACTAAATATTCCGTGGATACAAGAGCGTTTTAATCCCGAAATGAATAATTTACAATAATCATGAATCCTAAGATAACGATGTCTAATTCTATGCTGTCATTTAAAGTAAGCCATATTGCATGATCTTGCTTCTTTTATAGAATCCCCATACGTTCTAATATGCCTCAATCTCACAAAAATATATGCAGTTACCTAAAACATTAGTTTATATGGTCAGTTCACAATGTTAAAAAACTATATTCTTTTTTTAGGGGCGAAGAAATCAAAACGAAATATTATAATCCCGAATAATAATTAAAAAAATACTCCCGGAATTCGGGATTAAAATAATCCCAACAAAGACGTATATTTAATAATCCCAAATCCCGAACATTACTATCCCTAGTTGCAGCATCAGCAGCAGGGATAAAACTTTTTGGCATTGTTAGATTTGTCAGACTTTAGTGAAAATCCATACTCTCTGCTCTTAAGAGGTGCTTTGTTAGGTAAAAGCTTTGTAGCGCTACCTTTTTACTGCACGTGTTATTTTAACTTGTTTAGTTATTTTAAACTTATAATATAGCAGCACCCCAAGCCTTTTTAACCAACCGTATATTCACCCAAATTATTTTTACCTACATATTCTTTTGTTTCCTTTCTAATATGATACCGTCTTTTGTTTACACTCTTTGACGACTCAGATGGAATTAATGAACGTGCCCCTTCGTACCTTTTATCTGCCATGATCGACTAGTATTCATTTTCACAAGATGTTTTACAAGAACTTTATATGAAAATCGATGGTATGCGTTGTACACCTAAAATCATGTTGTTATCCAGGTGCCGCTGCACTTACATAACATGCTTGACCATTTACCAGATGCCTTAAGCCCTTCTTTATACAATATAACTTATTTTTTCGCTAAAAAAGTACTTGTATCATTATTATCTCGTCCTTACCGTGGCACCGGTTACCACATTGCACTCTGTAATCATTTTAATGCGCGAATAATCACGTAATCTAATTGTTCGTATCTCTTGTTCCTCTTTTTTTATAAATTTGATAAATGTTTATGATGCCTGACATTCTAGTCCAGTGATCAGTTTTTTCTTGTATTCATTGCACAAAAGCATTATAAACCCCAAAAAACGACTTAAAGTTGCATAAGATGGATATAGTTTAAAATATATCATAAGCAAAAAGAATAAATCAAATAATTATAGCTAAAACCGGTGTTCTTTTACTGCAACAAGCGGTGCTGTTCCACTGAAAACAAATCCGAACAATTCAAATACTCTAGAATTTGTAAAGTTGCAAAAAGGTATCACCTCGATGCATGTATATGCATTTAAATCTAGATTCGAATCTAGCGTTTTTGTCTGTATAGTATTTATGTTAAAAAATGTATAACGCGGAAATTTCTGTTTAATATTTTTTTTTAGTTGCTTCATTTCAAAGATTTCTTGCAGGGTTTAACAAAGAAATTGTAATCAGACTATTTAAAACCATCGCTTTAAATGTAAATAAATGCATAAAAAGTAGAGACGGGCGTAATAAGCCTTGAGTAGTTGTAAGTACTTTTAAAGGCATATAAAGTTTTTATTGATCTTATTGTCATTCTCTTTGAATTATTGTACCCCCATAAAATCGGAGTTAAAAAAGAAAACACTCACATAATCTTCCATTAAATGTTCTAAGGCAGTTTACACATTTACACAGATTCTTTGGGGTTATATAACAAACCAAGCAATTTGCTCATATGACGCGAGATTATAAAATAAAGATTAAAGTTATTATATGAATAAAAAAAAGTAGAGAATAATATAAATATAGAAATACATGCTTGCAGTTAAATTGCGTGCAGCATCTTATAGATAAAATATATACACCATATTGAAAGCGTTCGAAAAAGTAAAATAAAAAAAGAATAGTGTAGCCAGAGGTTGTAAGACGATCTTATGTACATTAAATATGTACATTAATAAGTATTTTGATTTTAATTTTACCGGTTGCTGCATATAGATAGCATTCTATAGATTGTTTACGATTTAAATATTACAATATTGAAGACGGTATGCACCTCCGGAATAATCACGTTAGTACATAACTTTAAAGAGCTACTTTTAATATAAATGTAGGGATTTAATGATATTTATGCAAGGATTTGTAATATTTTCAGATGCGACAGCAGAGTGCTAGTTTTCCCATTACATCTAATTAATTTACCTTAAACATTACACTTGGCTAAAATTCAGTCTAGGTCAATAAAGTTGTTTATCCCATGCTTCTTTATCTTTTTTATGGTCGTGCTATGTTATGACATGTTGCTTGCCAGAAGTAAGGATAAACTTAATGAGGCATATTAACATTTAAAGTCGAATTTTCACATTCTTAAATTTGATAGTTTTTAAGTAAAACAAGGGATGGAATTATTTGTTTGCATCACTTACTTGCTAATGACATTGTGCGCACATTTAAAAAACCAAAAGAATAAATAATTACATGTAAATATGTAAAACAGGGTTATGAAGAAAGCTTTGTTGTTTGTTATTTTTTATAAGTATATTCTTCTTTATTATATCATTCTTGTTTATACCCCAAAAAAAAAGCAATCAAAATTCAAAAGCACAGAATTAATGACAAAAATGATTTTACGCTGACATTAGAATACTGCAATGATGATATACCACATGCATCAAGTTCGTACAATGATTTGTTGATGGGTGGTGTAAAGAAGTAAGTGTATTAGAGACAGTGGAATCTAAAACAAAGAGTGAAATGAAAATACAATTTACAAAAATAGTGCAAGTAATTTTACATTTTTTGGATAAAGAAGTGATTAATTTGATTATTAAATATTCAAACTGAAAAATTGAAAGAAAAAATAAAGCAGATCAAAACCAATTAAAAAAGTAAACATATCTTGTTTGTATAATTATTTAGCCATATATTTGTGTTTTCTATTGTGCCGGTCGTATACGTAAAAGATGCATGGAGTGATAAGAAGACGCAACAGCTGGAGATAAAGAAAATTATGGGTTATGCTAGATTTAATGACATTAACTAGATAAAAGATATAACTAGGGCAGGCGATTATACCAATAATAATATTAATACACACTTAAGATACTTACCAGTTTCCATCAGTAGACACTCAACGCTTATCGCCCAGAACAGAATATGGCGATTGATATAAGTATAATGCCATTCGAAGCAACGTATAAAACCCAGCCTTTTTTTCTATGAAAGCGCATTCTCGTGGAATTAAGTTGTATACCATAACCGAATCATTAAGTGGGCTTTGTTTAGAGCACTAGAATAAGTTAGCATTAATCAACAATTTTAGATATCTGCAATGATCTCACTTTATCATTTTGGGAAAAAACCATATTCTATATATGGATAATTTTTATTCAAGTTTTAGTTTATTTAAAGATTTAATGTCTAAAGGAATTTATTGCTGTGAAACAATGCGCAGATTTAGAAGACGCCAAGGAATTTAATGTGAAAGCAAAGAAACTAAAAAAGGGGGCACATATAGTAATCCAGAAAGAAGAAATTAATCTTCTGGCATTTCATGATAAACGCGTGGTAAAAAACCTGACAAACGTACATAATGACATAATACTTATTCAAATAAAATCAAGAAAAAATGCATCAAAGTACAGCAACCCCGTCCATAGTGCATCGTTGAGTACAGCTGCAACATAGGCGGGGTTGATTTAATGGATCAGCACACAAAAAATTTACGTTTTTTGCGTAAAAGACGTAGATGGGTTACAAAATTTGCAATTTTTTTTTTTGATATTGATACATAATTCTTTTATTTTATGCAACAAAAGTCAATCGAAAACTATTAATCATAATGATTTTATGTTATTTGTATATCGAATTTGCAAGAAGCGTGGTATACCCAATTTGGGATAATATATATTACAGCATCTTCTAATATACCAGGAAAAAAGATCACGATGTAGTGAGTGTCGCTAAAGAAAAAGCACCAATTTTATTTGCGAAGCATGTAATGAATACTTGTGTATAAAGGAATGTTTTTACAACTGGCATCAGAAAATGACAATTTTGGGACAGATAGTAATATAATAAGTACATCATCTAATAGTGATAGATTGATTAATTAATTATTAAAAGGATAAAAACACAAATTAATTTATCATTGTTTTACCCAGTCTTTATTTTTATAATCAAATTATGCAAAGAGGATGCTAAATTTACGTCTTTATAGTGTAAGATTTGCGATAAATAATGTGTTTGGTAAAATAAATGAGTAAAAATTATATAGAAAAAGTTTTATTTTGTATGAGTTTTATTTTTAAGGCAACTATGCATTTGAAAAGGTATAATATTAAACTTTTATTTTATATACAGACTACTATATTTTTGTTTATAAATATATTTTGTTAAGATGCAATCATGTAAAAATTTAATTTACACAATTTACAATCGATATGTTGATGTTCCTTTTTTTATTAGAAGAAAATTTTAAGCCATAATAATTGTGGCGCGCTAGCGAGCCCCCCGCGCCCAGCCCACCTTCTGGGGCCTAATAAAAGCTAAAATAAAACGACAACACACTCTAAAATGC
>JAQFYM010005130.1:0-13875 GCA_034694785.1 Agrenia bidenticulata
ACTTATCTACATTTAGAAAAGGCACAAAAAGATTTTTTGTGTAATCGAGGCAGATCTATAATATAATATGCCGACAAAATTTTTTCAAAATTTTATTTATTATTAAAACTGCGACATAAAAACGCAAAAAAAAACTATACCAATCTTTAAAGTTTAAAAGTGCATTTAAAATTTTCTAAAAGATTTAATATGTAATAAAATAAAGTAGATTCAGTTGCACGCTAAAAAAATTAAAATGTAATTTTGTTAGTTTGAAAAACTATTAAAAAATGCTGTTTACTGTTGTTCAGGCATGCTGGAGCAAAAAAAGGTATAGTGCAAGTATATTAAAATATTATAGATTGCTTTTTCATATTATACCCTTTTAATATACAATGCAACACATAAATGCGCGAAACACGAATTAAAAAAGAAAAACTAGTGTAAAGTTAAATTTTATCGCTAAGAATAATCTTGTTGTGTCTCTTGTAAATTTTTTTTAGTTTTTACATGTTTATAGAACAACCTATTCTACTAAAATATACATAATAACTAAAGCAAAAAAAATACAGCAAAATCTTGTAACGCATGCATTGCTCTGAATACATTTTCTACCGCATATATGCATTATATATGATATTTTTAGATGTTGGTTAACAGTAAAATAGCTGACCAGGTGTGTATTTGTTAGCAATAAAATTTAAATGTAAAAACTAAAAATTATTTTTGTTTTTTACATTTGTTTACAAGAATAACTGCAAAACTTTTCAGTTTTTTGTATTTGATAGCAAAGTTGGGTATGCTGTTGACAAAAAATCATTGTTTTGATAAATATTTACTATGCTGATTGAGTTGCCCTACTATTAACAAGCGCATAATACCTATTTCTATAGTTTTACAGCGTTTTAAAACTCTTAAAAAAACCTTACAGGAAATACACCACTAATTTTATATATGTATTTTAGCCTAGTTTTATCAAAACCTTTAGATATACATAATTACAAATAAGGAAAAAAAATAAGTTACGTATGTATTCACTTTCTACAGTAACACAATTTGAAACAAGGCGTGCCATATTTTTTGACTAATAAGTAGAAACCTGATTTTTGCAGTTTTTTTTAATAATGCCTGACATTAGGGGTTTAAATGCTGGCATATAAAAATGTTGTGTAATTACGATCAGACATTTCTTGCGTAAATTTTTAACAAGAGCCAGTTTGAATGTACTGTTTATTTTATAAAATATACGTCAGAAGCATATAAAAATAATTTGTCTGAAACAACTATTCTATAGGAGCATAAGCGGTAATTTTTTATCAGTAAAAACACTGCAATACTATACACATTATATGCTTTATAATAGCAAAAAGTGTTTTTATTGTTTCAAATAGTCTAAGAAATATATGTTTACGTGTGCTAACACCACTATCGTTATGAAATAATACTTTAGTGTAAATTTTTCATAAAACAGTTCAATTTGTATTTTGTTGTCCGGCTATTTTGCAAATTTGTATGCGTGTAAAAATTTAGTCTTTACATTGAGTATGTATGCCGGGACGAACATATAAAGTTGCCAACAGATTTTTTTCAGAATGGCATTTTTTCGCGTATTTCTTTGGGTTTGTTAAAAAAACTGAATAGTATAAGACTTGTGTGTCTTGAACGTTTTTCGCGCATTTTTTCAGCAACCCAGATTTATCATGTAGCAATATACTATTTTATTATAGGTTTTTTTACAGCAATATAAACCAAAAATAATAACTGCAAAGTAAATTCTTCGCTGAAATTTAAAGATTACCAGCGCCCGTTAATCTTACTCTAGTATACGTTTCTAAAAGAACAGGATGTTTGATAGTAGGAAAACAAAATGCACGAATGGAGGAATCGTTTATGTTTGTAATTTTTGGTCATGTATGCTACACGATCATAATTCTATAATTTATCTACAAGTTTCACTTCATAAATCAATCTTGGGTACAACTGCTTCTTTTTGCGTCGAATTCTGTGCTTTTCAGGTTTTTAGTACACTTTTATTTTGTTATAGATTGTAAGATTCAAAATACGACATTTAATTATTCCCAAACCTAAGTCTTCACTTTTTCGCAATATTATTTTTAATATACAAATTAAAACTCATAAATTAGAATATATTGAAATTTAACATTACGTTATAGGCGGTGGACATTGGTCTCAGGGCGGTTGCTGAAACTCGCTTTTAGGCGTCGCAAGACATCTCGCCTGAGGAGCGGAAGTTTAGGTTGAAAAAAATCAAAAAACGATTAACAAATACTAAAAAATACTTATAAAAATTGTAAAGAAATGTGTATTGCTAGTATATATCATCAAAAGCCATATATTCCACATTTTTCATACAATTAGAAATTTTATTAAAAAACAACAAAAAAACAAAACAAGATGAGGTTTACAGGCCACATCTTAAAAATTATATATTTAAAAACCGATACTTTGAAATTCTACAAAAAATGTAGTAAAAAAAACTATTTCTGCTGGCTTTAGGTTAGAATCTTTCCACCAACTGCTTTTTATCAGATGAGAAAAAGCATATAATAATGAAAAATGCTGCCGTGCATGGAACAGTAAAAAAAAAGCTAAAAAAATGTATATTTAAAACTCTAAAAAAAACAATCTAAGTGCAAAATTTAGCATATTTTGCATATTTTTCGGGTTGAGGTTAGATAGGGTTAAATGCAAAAAAACACTTTGACATTTATATAATATGCAAAAGATTACAAATCGTTGTATATTATACTTTAATTATTATTTCTTTACAGTTATACACCTTTTTACATACTATACATATAAATCTATTATTATTTTTAGTAGCATGAATAATTCTCGCTTTTAGGACGAGATGTCTACAGGCGCCTAAAGCAAGTTTTGGACAACAAGCCCAGTGACAAGTTGTCCGGCATTACACTTTTTCGCAGTATATCGTTTAATATACAGATTAAAACTCATAAATTACAATAATTGACATTCAAAAAATACTCTATATGACAATAAAGCTTTTTCACCTATATGCATTATTGACTAAAAAGATAAAATTTAGCATTTACAGGTAATTTCGAGTCATTTACAAAACCTTCTGTTTGCCGGCTACTTAGAAAATGCCGAACACCGACTAAAAACCAAGAGCTTTAAGCATGCAACAAAAAGAAGTAAAGCTGCGCACTACTATTGGTTTCAGCTGTGCAGCCAGGATTTTTTTCTTACCAAGGCTAACACTTTTTTTCATGATAAATACAGCAAATACACGATTTATGAAGTAAAAAATTCTGGTTTTTTTTGTGTAATTTTTTAGTTAACAAGTTCGTCACTGTAAATATTATTATTTAATAAAATCACTGCACAAAAAAAGACCCCCCTTTAATTCAGGCTAGACTTTTTTTTCACGGGGGGTCAAGCCCCCTTTCCATCTTCTCTCGTTTCTAGAGATACTGAAACAGGGTTGGTCAAAAAAAACGCAAAATTTTTTTTTACTAATATAATCATCAAAAAGTTTATTTTTTAGCCTGTTTTTATTCTAAATTTACATTTTTTTACACAAAACCTTTTATCTTGTTTTATACGATACTTAATATTTTTGATGCCGAACGGTATACGAAAAGACTGTTCACATAGTTTTGTAGAATATCCTTTATCAGTTCGACCCCGGTGAAGTGCTCAACAGTATAATTTTTATGTCTTCGAGCCGTTTAAGCCTATAAAATGATGTCATGAATAGTATGGTGCCTTCTCCGAAGCCCAGGGGCACCGTGGTCTTTGCGTTTTTTAGTCAACGGCATGTTGTTTTTGTATCGTGGGTAAAGAAAAGTGGGCCTCGGCCCCTACTGGGTTATAAAAAGAAACTGATGGTCAAGTAGATTTTTACCAATAGCATTAAAAAAAAACTGTATAAAAAATGGTTCTCTGAAAGTATGTCATTTACTTTTCGTTTTCCGTTAAAATCCAAGGGGTATAAAAATAATAAAAGTCATATATTTACAATAAGCAAATTATGCTTTTTTTTAATAAAACTATACAAATCTTACAATAGTAAATATTTCCTATTAATGGATTTGGTTGCGCATTGAAAATGACTTTTTATAGAAACAAATTCATCAAGTAAGAATGCCGGACAACTCGCCCTGGGCGATTTTTCTAAAATTTTGCTAGTGGGCTAAAACAGACAACTCACCTAAGGTAATTTTTGTTTTTGATAAAAAAATAAAAGATTGACATGTAAAATATGGTAAAACTCGTATAATCAATATAGTAGATAACAACTAAGCTTTATGTACCAGTTTTATTTAGCTTGTGTAAAAAAAACGTTTACAATAGTTTTTTTCGGAGTTTTTATTAAAGTAACCTTACCTTATCCTTAACCCTATCCCTACCCTAACTAAAAACGATTGCACAATAATTAGACAATTAAATAAAATTTTTACTCTGTTTTTTTCATAGCTTTTTTTGATTGTTTTTGTTTTTATAATTTCTTGCATTGTACTTTTAAAAATAACTTAGCGCTCTTTATCTCATAATAAAAAGCAGTTGGAGATAAAATATTAATCTAAAGTAGAAAGTGGTATTTTTTTTTAGTAAAAGTTTTTTAACAGTAAAATTAATTTTTGGGTAAAATTTTAGAAGAATTTAGGTTGTTTTTTAATTTTTCGTTTCTTCTTTTATATTTGTATAAAAAAATAATTTTTTTTACTATTAAGTTAGCTATAGTATAAATATATATTTATGTTTTTTGTTTTTAAATCCTTTTTTACCAGTGCTTTTGTTTTTATTACGGCTTTTTTTTGGAATAAAAACTCGCCCTCGGGGCGATTTGTCTTTTATGCTTAGCTGCGAGTTGTGTATTTTATATAAAAATATATATTTTTAATATTTTTCATTAAAAATTACAAAAATTCTTTTATGTACAAAACTATTTATATTTTTAAATAAATTTGCCAAAATTTTTTATGGGCAAAAAAAAAGTTAAGGATATACTTTCAAAGATCCAAAAAAATAATATATAAACATGAGGATTAATAATTTGTTATTTTGGATCTGTATGCCAGAAAAGGTTTTTTTTGAGTTCACTACTGTTTTATAGCAAATACTTCGATAAAGCAAAGGCATCTTCTTGAAGTTAAAATCGTGTGTGGGCATAGTTACGTCGCGAACCAGAAAAAGAGGTCTGAACAATGGACCCGGGCACCGCAAATCCGACCCGTAGCAAAATCCTCCCACTATCCCCGTCAAAAAATCGATAAACACGTCAATTCGTCAACCCTAAAATATAAAAATTGATGAATTTTTATTTTATGTAAATAAAAATTTTGTGCCCTTTCAAAAAACACAAATTGTAAGAAATTATGGCTATCATGCATCATTTTAAAGCCTATGTGATTATATATGTGCATTTTTAAAGCAAAATGGACAAAAGGTTATGGAAAAAACGGATATAATTAAAAATTTAGTCTTTATTTTGCTCGGATGCGCAACTAGGCTAAATTATTGTAACCGTTTTGGCAATGCTGAGTCTTTAAATAAAGTATAAAAATCTTGTAAAATGCAGTTTAACATATAATTAAGTGTTTGCATTATTTTGAATACTGTTCATTTGTTTAATTTGTATTATCTACAGCGACTCTTTATGACTTTAACACAAGAAAATGCGTCAGAAAAGCACAAATGTATTTTCTATCGAACAGCCACGATTATATTTGGTTTTGTGTTTTCTTTTCAGTTTTTTCAGTTATTTTACAAAAGGTTACATCATAAGATGTACAATAACACTGTACACAGTTCAGAGACTTTAACTTGTAGTTATGCATACAAGGTAAGGCAGGCTTTTAGAAAAAAACTGCCAAATTGCATTTGAACATAATCAAGGTATTTAAGTGAACATTAAATGTTTTTTGTTTTTTTTTCGCGTATGCATTTACCAATATATAGCATTTGACATACTGCGATATGAAAAATGCGCTTTTTACTAGGTTAGATTAAGAAAAAAGGCAATCTAGACTGTAATTTTTTGAATATTCATATTCATAGTCATAGTCATAGTCATATTAATATTTATAATAATATTAATATCCATATTATTTTTAATTTGCTTTTTGTAAATAAAATAGCTGTATAATTTAGGATAAATTCTGAAACTTCATGACAGCTTTTAAGATTAACTAAAAAAAAACATGAAACAAAGATTTTTAAAAAAGTCAAAACCGACGCAAAACAAAAATAAACAGTGGTGCTCGGGTAAACTTGACTTGTAAAAAAAAATTCAGACCCGACCCGATCCGACTCGCGGGTTAAACGGGAATGAATGACGGGTCAGATTGCAGTACTCTGTTTATAAATGCAAAAAATACTAAATATTTTTCTGGATATACAAGATACACTGAAGTAATATTTATTTTGTCTTTATTGTCATTATAAATCTTTTTTAAATATCTTTGTTCCATGTTAAGCGCATTACCAGTGGCCAACATTACTATCTTGGGTCTATAGAAGCAGTGGCGTAGCCAGGATTTTTTTAGCCGGGGTTTTAGCAATTTTAGATAACAAAAATAGTCATAAAAAAATTTATTTATAGATTTTTTATCACTTTTTTGTAATGTTTAACTTTTTTAAAAAGTGTTTTGCTCTTAATTTGCCAACTAATTTTAGACCCCTGTCTCACGTCAAAAAGTGTCCTCCGTCGAAAAGTGTCCGGCCGGACACTATTTGACGTTAAAAAGTGTCCGGCCGGACAGAATATGACTGTCAAATAGTGTCCCCCTTGTCGAATAGTTCCCCTTATAAATATAGACGTATGACCTTATTCATCGTGATTGTTTTACAATGAGTAAATACCATACATTGTGATTATTTTCGAGGAAAAAATCGAGTTTCATTTTTACAGTCTAAACCGAAACAATTAAATTTGCATTATGAATAATTGATTTTTCTAAGAAAAAAAAAAGAAACAAAAAATTACCCCAAAATATATAGTAATTTAAGTATCAATCCAAAAATATATTAAATTTTTCTTCTTTATGTGCTTAGACTTGGAAAATAAGAATGAAAACACATGTTCTTATAAAATAGAGTTTTTAACGTTTCTTATGGAATTATTACTTAAGATTTTACAGTTTTATGTACCGAAAGATTTCATTTCTGTATTTAATTAAAATTAAATAAATAAAGTTTTAACTATACAATTTATGTTAAGACAGCCGTAAAATTATCCAATGCATTATGAATGCATTTCCTTTTACCTTCTATAAAAATCTTTAATTACAAAAAACATTTAAATCTCTAGTTTTAGTAATCTCATAAGATGGGGTGTAACCCGACCCAAATTTTTACAAAATTCGGGTTTCGGGTTCATCATTTTTGATACGGGTCAAGATCGGGTCGGGTGACGATTTGACCGCCAATATTTTAGAAATCACTAATTTGGGGTAAAGTTTTCTAATTTTCTTCGCAAAAAAGAATAAAAAATTTTAACAAGATGTGCTAATATGATATAAAAGAGATAATATATGAATTTAAAAAAACAAAATAATCTGCTTGCAAAGTATTGATCTGTAAACAAAACACATTTGCTGCCTTATACCTTAGACTTTTGATTGCAAAAGGTTCTTTGTTACAAAGATAAATATGCTTTATGACTGGATAAAAATATTTTATTAAAAAAACTAAAAGTCGACTTTTTTACAAGACATAAGAGCAAGTTACTTTTATAGAAATTGTTATTTGTAAATTACGAACGATTTATAATCAAAAAGAAAAATCTAACATGTTAAGTTCAACAGTAATATTAGACTTAATTCTATACGAGTAAACAATATATATATAAAACAGATTTAATTAAATCAAACAAAGTGAAGGTTGAGGTTAAGTTTCTATATAGTCTGTCCCGATCAGATCAACGAAACAAATTGTCGGGTTTCTGGATAGAGAAATCGGGTTATTCGACCTGAATTTTTGGGTCGGGTCGAAGCCGGGTTCCACCCCAGCTCATAAGAAACGTTTGAAACTCTATTTTATAAGAACATGTATTTTTGATTTTTTATTTTCCAAGTCTAAGCACATAAAATAAAATTAATATATTTTTGGATTGATACTAAGGGCGTGCTCGAAAAAATTCATAAATTTTTTCCAATGGAAAAAAAAATATAATGTAGTGAGCTTCCCTTAGTCATAAATATTACCAATGGTAAAAAATTTTTCCATGGGAAAATCAATATTACACATGAAAAACACTCTAATGGAAATATTTTTTCCAATGGAATTTTTTGCCCCTTAATTTGGCCTAAAAATTCCAATGGAAAATTTTTCAAACACGCGATAAGAAAACCATTTATTTTTATTTAGATTGACGGTTTATCCATTTTTATATTTTTCTTAGAAAAATCAATTTTCCATAATGCAAATTTAATTGTTTCGGTTTAGATTGTAAAAATGAAACTCGATTGTTTCCTCGAAAATAATCACAATGAATGTTATTTGTCACATTGTAAAACAATACCGAAGCCTAAGTGCCAAAAACTCATATTTATATGGGGTCACTATTCGACAAGGGGGACACTATTTGACTGTCAAATAGTGTCCGGAAAAACACTTTTTGACAGCCTTTTTTGTCCGGCCGGACACTTTTTGATGGGGGACACTTTTTGACGTGACACCCCTCTTAAATTCAGGCGAAAAAACTTTTGAGCGGGGGGGGGGGAAGGAGTTGTTTAAACCCCCATCCCTCCCTCCCGGATACGATACTGTATAGAAGTCATAACTAAAACAACAAAAAAAACCAAATGTAATAATTCAGGTAATATTGGTTTGAAATCTTATAATTTACTAAATAAAATTAGGTTAGAAAAAAAGTTTTTACCAAAAAAACGCAATTTTCATGTTTTATAAAAACTCTATTTCCGTACACAAAAACGCCTTTTCTTAACCTCGACTATTTGTCGTTTTTTTTTATTTAAAATTATTACTGTGGGCGTGCTGGGAGAACTACTAGTATGATATTTATTGCTTTATATTTGCATTAGAAACAGTTAGAATTAGAGGTGGAACCAGTTCGTAAAAAAAAATACCTTCTTGCCGTAAAAAAAAATATTTTTTTACACTAGAAATAGTACGAAAAATTCGTATTTAATACTAATCGAGAGTAGAAAAAGCTGTTTTTGCAAATTGTAAAAACGTGTTACCCCAAGGTTTAACAATGGACCCACGTAACTGAAATTTGCCAAAATAAAACATGGGTAAAATTTTTCCCGTGGAATGGCAACCCTACATGAATTGTTCATCAGGGCGTTAATTTATAATTTTTTGTATTGATAACTAGGGCGGACCATAAATGCACGAAAAATATGCATCTAAAATAGAAAATAATGCTTTTTATTTTTTTTTGTGCCTTAAAATTGGTTTTTAGAAAAAAATAAGAGAAAACCTACTGCATATAATGTATTATTGCTTTATAAATTACTGTTAGATTTTTATTTTTTATTTTATTTCTTCTTTATATTCTGTTTAAAACAAAAACTGCATAAATAATATGCATTTATACAAATTTGATAAAATTTATCGACTAAAATATTCATTTGGTCCGCCCTATTGATAACTTAATATATAATAATATAAATTTGAAAGAAATGGAAAAAGCTCCCAGTTATAAATTCTTTTTAAATGTTTTTACGAGCTTTCGTAATTTACTTTTATTCTTTGTTGCCAAAAAATTACACCCCTTGTAAACAAATACAATGTAACTAGTCAGAAAGTTGGCTTATTTTGCATTTCTAACAATTTTATTCCCAATTAATTGCAATCATAAATAACAAATAATTTTTTTATACATTTTATTTGGAAAAATCAAAAACATATGCCTTATTTTAGATGCGGGTCCCAGGTGAAATCCTTTTCCCCTTCTGGAGGCCCTGATTGTGATAAAAGTAGAAAAAGACTTAAAAAAAAGACAAGCAATATAGCCTATGATTATTAAAAGAAAGTTAAAATAAACTTAGATTATATTCATTATGCTACAACTCAAATTATAGCATATTTTCTGTTATGACTCAATATTTTCGCTAAAAAAGACCATAAAAAAGTCTTTTATTATAAATAAGAATATTATATCTTTTGCAGAAAAGATTAAGCATATTTTAAGTAAAGCAAACTGCGAACCTATACTTTAAGATTGTAGTTATTATAGAAAAACACTCAAGAAAAATAAATAAATATACCTTTAATAAGTCATTGTTGTCTAAAAATTATGTAACTATTTTTTTTCATCTTTTATACATCTATAATAAAAATAAATATATCTGTATCTATATCTATAAAATTTATATTTTTTTGGCGTGCTTACTACTTTTTTCTACATAAAATATCCCATTAGGTAAATCCGTCATATTTTTTATTATTTTGAAAATATTCGACAATTAACTTTTATGTTTTTTTCTAATTTTGATATGTTAAAACAAAAAATTACATAATATCGATCTAAAATTCCAATGGATTTTTTTTTTTGTGATCACTATAATAACCTATAATTAAAATCACTATAGGTCATTTATTGACGTTTTACACTATTTATTGTGTCAAAAAAACAGTTTTTTATATGCTTTAAGTAATGGTTACGTTTTTGTACCCAAAAATCCAAAAGATTAAAAAAACAACCTATGGTAATTTTATTAAACTCTCTGTTATATGCAAATCTAGATACAGTTTCTATTTTTTGTTTTTTTTATACCAATAGAAAATAAAATGGTATATTTAAATATATTTTTAACAAAGATTTGGGATATTGATTCAATGAATGTTTGAAATTGTGGTTTCTTAGTTATAACAATTATAGTTGATCTAAATTTTAAAAAATTACTGGTTATTGATTCTTAGATGATATATCAATTTATATATGTAAAGATATTTTCGAAGTTCTTTTATCTTGAGATAATGGGTTTTGTCCTATTACTATTTTTGCTTATAGACAAGAAAATATATTCCAAATTAAAATGAAAATAAACTTAAAAAAGTTGTGTTCGAAAGTCTGGTCTTTTGTAGATTCAAATCTTTCAACAATTAATTGGAATATATCAAGTTTTAGCAGTACGACTTCTCTTCATGGTACGACACATTTTTACCGAGATCTAGACAAACGAGATTCTAGCAGAAATTATAGATTGGATAATAATCATGCTAAAGAATCGAAGGGTATTTTATCTTATGGGAATAGCGGCTATAATTTACCCGAATATAACATTAAGAACAACACAAAAAGCAAAAGAAAAAGTTGCGATGAAGAGTATAAAAACAATTCTGGGGATTTCGATAATAAATCAATCATGTCAGATGATGTTGATTTAGAACAAATTTCTCCGTCCTATATAGAAATATACACAATTAATTGCATAGATTTACCTTTGAAAAGGCTATATAAAGATTTGTGGGTGGCATTAAGTAATTTATATAGGAGAATAGGTGATCATTTACCGTATAATAAACCAAAACTAATTGATTCATACTGTATCCAAAGAGGTGTCAATAGCGAGGGCGCAATAATTTCAGTAGCGTATGTGTGTCAAATCGACTTTACAAGAAAGATATCAGAAAAAAGCATAATGGTTTTACTCAATAAAATAATGCTACCTAATTGGGTAAACTTACTGGTTATGGTAAAGAATAGTATAGAATGTATGAAATGGATTACCTTCACAACATGTAGAATGTGGCTTACAAGTAACCAGGGGATTTTATATTTTCATTTCACATCTATATTTTCATCAGATTTATTTTTAGATATAGATGCTATCATGACAGAAAATGAAAACAAGGTGATTTATGAAATGTTTACATCTTCACCTGACAGATTAAGAAATAATAATCCTTTCAGCACGCATCATTTGGATAGAAATTATGCAGTATGGAACGATACAGATATTTATATTTTGGAAATAGTAAGAGATCGGCTATTTTTAAATTCTAAAGGCCTTAAATCGTTATCTGACGGGGAATTATTTTATTATCAAACAAGTGATTTATAAATAAATAATTTGGTATTGATACACTTTGAGCCCCTACAGTAGGTTCTGAGCCCCTCTAGCTTAGGGCGAGAAAATAAATTGAAAAATATAAATATATGGTAAAAGACCAGTTAAGTCCCCCTTAAATTGGGGCAGACAAAAAAATGACCCTACTGAAGTGGCCAAAATATATAAATGATGATACGATCATAGACTAAAATATAATAAAAAATAGTTGTTTTTATATAAATAATACCCCTAAACCTAACCTTAACCCTTATTATCTCCAACCTTCAAACTTTCCTTTCAGAATTGTTGCTTAGCAGTGATCTGTTATGACAAGAGTGTAAGGTTAGGGGATAGGGGTGTGGTTAGGGTTAGGGTCAGTTAATATTAATATTTGTACTTTATGTATTTTTCGTGATGTTTTTAGCAGTTTTAATTAGCCTAACCTTCATTAGGGCTCAATTTTTTGCCCCAATTTAAGGGGGGCTTAACTGGTCTTTTACCATATATTTATATTTTTCAATTTATTTTCTCGCCCTAAGCTAGAGGGGGCTCAGAACCTACTGTAGGGGCTCAAAGTGTATCAATACCAATAATTTGTCTAAATATGTTAAATTTGAGCAGATAGTAAATGCAAAATAAAACACTTAAAGAGTGAAAAATTGGTTTATAAAAATGCTTTGGTATATTTAAAACCCGATATTTTATGAGGCTGGCTTTTTCTTTTCAGAAATAATATGTCAAAAAATTAATAAGAATACAATTCGGTTAAATCGGGGACATTAATTTACAAAATGACCCAAATTCCCTAATCTTCCGAATATAAGAATTTCATAATCCTTAAAATATAAAATGTTTATGCGTAAGCATTGCTGTTCTTTGAACCCCTTAAGACACTTTGAGCCCGCTGAACTTAGGCGCTTTTTCACCTAGGGGACGTCAGATTTAAGGGGACCTAGTCTCGGGCTGGAAAAATATGAGATAAAAAAATGAATACATAATCAAATAAAAGCAAGATAATGTAAAAGATATATTTTTTTAATGCTATTGAAATATTTACTTTGGTTAGGAAATTTAAAATCTCCTGATGGATCAATTTTCGACAATATAAGTTTTTAAATCAAATATAAAAGGTTAAATTTCTGCAGTACAGTAAAACTTCCGAAATTGACTTCTTCTAAGAGTTAAATTTAAATCAAAAATATTTATTGAAAAATTAAATCAAATCTTTCTAAAAAGTTGCACGCTTTTTAGTATACAATAAAGGCTGCTTAAAAAACTGATGATTACACGTTTACATATGAATTTGTCTTTTTTTTTAAATGGTCACTTTCAGAAGGAATATTTTTTACGTTCATTTGGCAAAAAAACTGGCTAAAAAAAGTTTAGGGCAAAAACAAGACTTTAGACTTTTTTTTACATTTTCGTGTCAATTTCAGAGATTTGATGTAAAATATAATGTTTTTTTTATAAAAAAATTCAAATATTTTTTCCGTTTTTTATTATGTTTTCGCGCCAGACTAGTACCCTTAAATCAGGCGGCTCTTCAGTAAAGAAGCGCCTTATATTTCAGGGGGCTCAAAATGTCTTAGATGGCCTTGAATACAGCGATAACTATTATTAAAATCTTCTAAGTTTAGATAATTTACTAGGAGGATTAAATGTGTTTTTTTTGAAATCATACTCGGATAAATAGCATTAGCAGGGGGGTCTAATATAGTATGGCCATATCATCGGATATGTTATTTTAACATATGCCCATAATGATCATTATGGTAAATATGGTAAGTAGGGTTTGCAATCCCGGGATCCCGGGATTTCAGGAAAAAAGACTAAAAATCTTATCCCGGGAAATTATACGGGATCCCGGGATCCCGATATTTTA
>JAQFYM010005131.1:0-13865 GCA_034694785.1 Agrenia bidenticulata
ATTATGATCCGATAATTTTTTTCAATGATCCGAAAAAAAATATCAATGATCTTCAGAGCCGGGTCGAAAGGCCTACTTATTACCGTATACGACTTTGAACCAATGAACTTACTGATAGATAAAAATTTAAGCTGATGATATTTTCCTGCTTAACAAGAACGTTGTTATTTTGGTAAAAATAAAACCCGGTCAAATACAATTGAAATACATGTTTTTAAATTTTTCAAAAGTATGTAAACAAACAAAAAAAAAGAATATAATAATCTTAATACTTACAAAATACTGTTTCCTAGTATTAATTATCCCAAAAATACTTTCTGAATAGTAATTTTTACGATCATAAAAAATAGCGATATTTTTTTTACAAACCTTTGTAATACAATAGCTACTTTGTAAAAAATAAAAGTGGCCTTTATAAATGGTCTTTTACACATAAAGACTTTAATAAAAGTTTATATAGCGCACTTATATCATAATCAATTGATAAAAAATTCATACAATGAATTTCCATGTATTTTTACGCAGTAACCACGTTATTTAATAACAGTTTTGTAAATAGAATTCCGTCTTCGTAAAAATAAAAAAAATTTTTAATGCATTTATACATGATATTACCAGAGAGCGGTGTTTGTACCGTAACATAAATAACATAATATAAAAACAAAGGCAAAAGTAACCGCATATTTATTAAAATTCATTTTTTCTTTTAAAAAGCTTTATGTAACTTTCTTAAAAATCTACTATTTTTTGATTTTACATTTTAAAATTCAGAACAGTTTATGAAACACACTCATTCAGTATAAACATAATTTATATAAATGCATGGTACTTAAAAAAACTTTATTTGCAGTCATACTTAGGATTTGAGCAATTTATACATAAATATTCTGTATTTAGACTGACTTTTAAATCTCTAGAAACATAATTTTATAACAAAAAGCTGTTTTCAATGCCAACTCGCTTTTAAGGGCTTTTATTTTTAGTGGCATTCTGTAGATAAAAGTGTATCTTGTAGATTTTGTATTTTCTAATCATAGTAGTTGGACTTAAAATTTATAGAACAATATGCCTTTGTGGCCCTACGTATCTAAAATCTTAGTTTGGCATGTTTTTGAATACAGAAAGTACAGGATAATTTTTAAAAATGCTGTAATAAAAACATTACTATAGAAAATGGCAATTCTTACGCTTATATACCAAACTACTTTATTTTTTGTAAAATATTTTGTGATTTTATCCTATACAAAATTTATTGTATGACAAAACATCTTCAAAAGACTATTCTCATATTTAACGTTATCAAGAATATTTTCGAGAATATTCTTGAGAATATTCCCGAAAATCTAATCCATATTTTTAAAAATGAGAATTTGCCCATCCCTGGTCAGGTCGGACCGGTCTTTTCCGGTATGATGCAGACCTCTTATTTCTATTACGTATTTTTATATCTAGTAATAAAACTTTTTTAAAACTTTTTCTTCTATTTTTTTGGGGCTTGTTTTTAATCTAGTTAATTGTCAAGTAAAACTTATAATTAAACCTTATTTATACACGAACTTTAACATTATAACACAGATCCTCCGTTTTTCAATAATATTTTACATGTATTTAATATACCTAAAAAATACAAATTTATTTATAGTACTTGAAAGTTAAATATTCTGCTAAACTATGTAAATCTACATATTTATCCACGAATAAATATCATCTATATTTTTTTTTCTTAGAATGTCAACTTAAACATAGGTTACACGCAGTAAACTTTTATTTGTTTTTTTTGTTAATTCGCACAATTAAAAAAAGCTGTTAATTTATTTAACAAATTTTGCATGCTGTGTTTTTTTTTTCTATATATTTTTAAACACCTTTTTTTGTTCAGATACAGCTTAATTGTAATTGATGATATGATGCAAAAATTCCAGAAAATTATAAATGTCTATTTCACATACTATTAATTCCTATAGCTTGCGAAAAAACTCCAGGTTTTGTCTGCTAGTTTTATTCTGCATGTTTTGATTTGGCTTGGTGAGCATATTCTTTTTTTGCATAATTTACTTTTATGAAAAAAATGGTTTAAACATTTTTGTAAATTCTGCAATAAATTCAATCAATATGCTTTTTTTATCAGTTATTTCCCAACTTTATAAAATATACATATAAAATGCATATAAAAAAAGATTCCAATATTTTTTTTATAATGTTTTTAAACAAAAAACTTAGTGCAAAAAAAAACTGTCTAATATTCATGCACTGTTCTGCAAAAAATTGCAATTTTTAAACTTCAATGGCTTATATACGCGTTTGCTTTGCAAAACGCAGAGTAATTAATACGAACAAAAAAAAACATCTTTATTTTCTTAAACTTTCTATTAAAAGTGTTTTTGAAACAATCGCTTGCTGTGAAAACGACAATTAAAAGTCTAAAAAGTGCAGCGTTATGCACATACAAAACATGAACCAATCAAAACACGCCTTGTGTTTTTAAGTACTAACAGAATGTTTTTTTCAAGAACATTATGGCTAAAAGCGAGGTGCCTTTTTTTGCATATAATATAAGAGTGTTTACTCCTTGAGTGTCGTAAACTTCTACAAAAAGACTGCTAGACTATAATTACTGCTTTAAAAAAATTAACGGGATAATTTATTAACTAAGCGTCTTCAATTAATTTCTAATGTATGCTATTTGTAAGTAGAAAAATTTCAAAAAAAATAACGAACACTATTAAAAAAGGAAACTCTGTTTTTTTAATATCTTTGCTAGGCGCTGAAAAATGGCTTGTTACAATTTACCCCACAAAATATCAGAAATGGCACGAAATTTTATAAATTTCTAAAGAATATTGTAAAATCCCACAGAAAATACGAAACTACCAAAATTAACTGAATTTGGCGTGTATCTCTGTAAAAAGTCCAAAATTTATACAAATTGCTATTATGGATATAAAAAATATAAAGAAAATGCAAGTCACTCAACATTTAAATATGTGTTAATTCAAACATTTATTGTTAAAGGTTTAAAATAAGTATAAAAAGATGTGTTTTACAAAATAAAACAGTAATAAAACATTTTTAATATATAATGCACTATATATTTGTCTTATCTGTTGTTTTTGTGATACAAACAAAAACTTTATTCACAAAATAGAGTGCGTATTGTTGAAAGCCGGCGTATAAATGTACAAAATAAAAGTAAATAATAAAACGCTGGTTTAATGTGCAATAGAAACTTTACAATAACCACAAAAATATAAAGTAAACCTAAAATAAAAAAATAAGACATACGAAATATATATGTACATTTACAAATAGTATTTAAAGGTTCATAAAAATTTCTCGGTATTTATAAAAAATTTAAAATCGAATTTATCATTTTGGAGAATATATATTTTTAATTCGCAAAGACCTTGCACATTTTTGGTTTGATAGCCTGTAAATAAGATTCTTTAAGATTCAAATGTCAGTAAGTACTTATAAACTGTACGAAAACCTGTAACCGTAAGAATAATATGTAATTATAAAGTGGCAGTTTTTTTTGAATCAAAAAAACGAAATATTGCACTTTTTTAGAGGTTTAACTACCTATGAGTACCTGTAATGCACTAACTTTGTAGTTTACAGCAAAAAATCGTCTTACCATATCAGCATTGTGTTTACTATTAATAAAATATGAATAGAATTAGAAACATAAAAACAAGAAATGGTTTCACTAACACAACTATAACTTTACAACGCAATTTTTTACCCCGCCGCATTAACTATTGGGGAGAAAAGTATATGAGGTATTATTATATTTTTTTGTGTTGTTAAATATAAGATAGACTTATTTAAGCACATAAAATGTAATTTTTGCAACCGAAATTACTTTAAAGGCGCCAATATTTTTAAAATACGCCAACCTTTCTAAAAAAGGCTGATTAAAGCCCCAATAACAGTTTAAGGCGTTTAAAAAAGAAAAAAAAGCTTTTTATTCCTTTTAATGCGTGTAAATTATTTGTGTCAGTTCTATTGTTTAGCTAAAGATTATGTAAAAAAATAATTTGAGTATTTTTGGACCCCTTGAGAGTGTTTTTGGGCTTTAATTCAGGGCAATTTGGTAAATTTGGCGCCTTTTTAGTAATTTTAGGTTCAAAACCTAATTTTAGGCGCTAAATACAAATTACCCATTAATGAAGATGTAGTTAGCTGTTCAATATTTTGTCAGTCATTTTTTAAATGACATTCTTTTGTAATTTATAATCTTTTTTTTACAGAGATAGTTTCTATTTTGCTTCCATACGTCTTTTTCGGATTAATTTTATTTATCCTCTTCCTCTTCCTGCATCCAAAATTAGGGTTAAACATTAAATTTTGCTTATGTAATAAAAACACATTATTAGAACAGATAATAACGGAAGTATAGGAATCTGTGTGATTCTACAATTTCTTGTGGGAAATTTTACATTTTCTGGGATTTTAAGATATTGTGTAGATAAATTATATCCAGCCCAGTATAATGCACAAAAATACAGCTTAGATTTTTTTTTTGTGATTTTCAGACATTACTATTGTTAATTTAGCCTAGTTTTTGTTGTTTTTACGATTTTTACGTGCAAATTATACTGGTCAATTTTTAGTTTCTATAATTACAGTAAAAATGTAACAATAAAATAATATACAAATTTACTTTTTTCATAACCCCCGAAGTAGCGTTTGTCTGTTTTTTTGTTATTTCTTATCATTAAAAGTCAAAAAATTAGAAGAACTGCTATAGTAATGTAAGATTAGTACAAAAAATTAATTACAACAACCTGTAAGTCCATTTAACGAATACCACACTCTCCTTTATAAGCCTTTCGTACTCAGATCACGTATTGTGTCTTCATAAGTCGAAATTTATTTAACTCTAAAGGCATTGCTGCTTAAAAATTTTTATCAGAAAACATTCTCGTTAACAAGACAGCTATAAAAACATATGCTTTACAAGATATTTTATATTGAAAAAAATAAGACTGCGGTAAAATTTTACATTAAAATAAAACTTTTAAAAAAGATAAAGAAGCTTTCAATCCAAATTTCTGTTAAAAAGGTTTTCGTAGAATTGAAAAATACCGTTTTATTGCTTTTATAGCAACAAAAATAGCCTCAACTACCTTAAAAATAAAAAGTATAACAAGTATTATTATATAAAGCGTTTTTATATATCAAATTCCCTAAACAGAATAATTTTTTAATTTGTGCTCGTTATGGTTTTATTTACAAAAAGCCGTCCTAAACGACAGTATATAATATTAAACCGATGTGTTTACTTTAAAAAAGATTTGTGGAGTTTGCGCTATAAAAACCTTAAAAACTTTTTTTTATCATAGATGGACTTGAACAGGGCTTCATAAAAATGGACTTTTAAAATTTAACCTTGGTCCAAAAGATATATATGGACCAACTATTTTATATTCAAGTACGACTATTTATATTTATTTAAAATAAAGTAAAATACACAAGAAAAATCTCCCGTACTATATTTTACATTTGGATTTTAATTTTAGCGATTTTGTGCCACATTCCACAATATAACCATAAATTATATTCTTGTTGCAAGTATACGCGATTTAAATGGACATACCAAAAGAAAATGGTTCACACGGTATATTCTGGCACGTTCGTATTCATATTGCAAAGTCACACATGGTATAAGAGTATTTTCTGGGGCTCATTGAAAAACATCTCAGAGACATTTTTGGTCCACAAGGGTCTATAAAAATAGAAAAATGGTCCATGGACCATTTTTGGGACCCCGTAGACTAAAATGCACAATCGAATTCTTCTAACGATCAAAAAGATTAGGGCATTCCAAAACGGCTGTTTTGAAACTTTATTTAAAGAAGATGGGCAAAATTATAAATTTAGAAAATATCATTGCAATAGCGTTGATTTTTGTCAAAGCATGCTTTAAAAAACATAATACTTTCGTTTTTGCGCGTTCATAGTGGATGTATTAGAAGCCATGAGATTTAATAAACATGACAAAAAATACGCAAATAAGCAATATATTTGTGATAATTTTCATCACAGGATGATTATTGAACAAAAAATTACATATATAGCTGTTATATTTCTTCTACATTTTTTCTAAAATATAGGGGCTTGAAAATTGCATAGACAAATAGAATAAATTAGTATAATAAAAAAAGGAGTGTAAAAATGAGCAGGGGTACCGATCCCCTAATAGTAAACTTCCATAATGGTCATACAATATTTGGCCATTATGGGCGGAAATCTATTTACCATATTATAATTAAACTTATAAAAGGGGGCTTAAATTATTTTACGATAAGAAGAAAAGAATTTTGCTATCTTATAACTGAAAAAGATAATTGTCAAAGTGGTATAACACATAATATAAATAGTTTGTGTTTAATCATGTTCTATAATTTTTAGATAGTATTAAAAAAATCCTAACTCCTTTTTCAGTAGGGATCGTAGTTTGTACTATACGGTATATTTCTATACATATAGTAAGTGCATAATTAAATGACTATACCTTGAATAGTGTTTTTATACATTGTTTTCTTTTTTTTATTTTTTCTATCTATATAATACATAATAATGTTACCAGGAGCTTCTGCTTTTGTATTCCTACATTTGAATAACTCTATATAAGGTATGAGCAACCTTTTAGCTTAATTCAAAGAAAGTACCCCTAAAAAATAAAAAAAACATAAAAGAAAGATACATTGCTATTATTTTTTGTCTTTTTTAAAGTATAATTGATACAAAAAAAAAGTAAAGCACATAAATATTATATAAATAATATCATATAAAAAAAAATAAAAACTTCTAGTGTAATACGAGACTAGAAAATAAAGAATCAATTAATTATGCATATTTCTTTAAAGCTAATTTAATATGTTCATTTGCAAAAATTTTAAGTTCTGTAAATTATAGAGATTTTACGTAGCGATCTTAATGAAAATTAAAAATAAAAAGTTTATTCTACAAGCTATCAAAATAAATATTCAAATACTTAAATTTTGTGACATCATTTATCTTGAATTTTCCGTATATTTCCTATTCCAGTTTTTACTTAGTAGTAAAACAAATAAAATATTTTAATTAATTTTCTGACAGCCAAATTATTAATACAAAAAAAGCAGTTTGAATATAAGATATAGTCTATTTGTTTAGTTAAAACTTTTTTTTGCATTTTGCGTGAAGATACGAGTAAAAAAACGATATGGGGGATAAATGTAGAAATCCACATTTTTTAAATCTTTGAAGTCGTGTTTATATGAAATACGCTAGCTTTTTTGTTGTTTTATTATTCTGAAAGCGTTGTATACATTTTAGTTGTGCAAATTTTACCTTTTTAATGTTTACTAAAGATGGACAAAAATATATTAAATTTAATATACACTTACTATACACTATACAGTATAGTACTAGTAAGTGTATAGTAATCTCATGATATACGGTATAGTGCAAATTCATATTTGAAGTCATTCGCAATGCCTTAATTAATTAGATAACGTAAAATTTTAAATTGAAATAGACTTATAAATATAAATATAAATTTGATTTCGTATTTTTCTTTACATATTTCATTTTTTTGGTCTATCAAAAGTAATGTTGTGCCCCTCCTTACGAGGATCAACATGATAAAAAACGTATCAAAAATTACGGGATCCATGCTAAGGGTTAACAATAATTATTTAAATAGTGTCGCAGATGAATCAATAATTTTGAAAAAAAAAACAAAAGCAAGGTATAAATGATCTGATATGCGTATTATTCGTTTTTTTAAACAAATAACGTTTTAAATTATAGAAACCAAATATAAATATATTTTACTTGAGATAAATTTTCATGTCAAAAAGCCAAGTGTATCTTACGGAAAATATTAGAGTTGACACCAAACGGGTTTACAACATATAATCTAAAAATTCAGTACGAATTTAATTACATGAAGAACTAAATACAATTTATAATTTTAATCGGCGTATAATTACTTTTATCTTAATTATACTTACCTTTCTATCAAAATGTTATTTAACCATATCCAAGCAAAATAACTAGTATTTTTTGTTAAATCTAAATAAAACTTTGATTCTTTTTAAATTTTGACCTCGTAGGAAGACAGGTACGTGATTACTTAGACTAGATGAAACGATTACAATAACTTTAAATGCTATTTTATTACTCGGAAAAATTGATTAAAACCAAAAAACTTTTATTTAGTCATAAAAAACAATTAAAAATCGGGATCATTTATTCACTTTTATATTATAATAATTTAGATGATTAAATTTTTTTGAAAAACAAGTAAATTTAAACATAAAAAATGCGTTCACGGAAAATATAAAATACAGACTATGTCGTAATATTTATTTCTGATGGTTTTTAGCGATAATTGGTAGCATTAATTTTTTTTTATATATTGTCCATAATGGCCATTATCGGCGGGATTAAAAATAAGTTTCGCCCGTATTACCATACAAGATTCGGTACCCTGTAAATGAGTGTAAAAATAGATTTTAATAATTTGTAGAAAAATGTTTTCTATTTTTTATATCAAAATCCAGTTTTACTTGAACAATTGCTTTGGCATTTTAGCATTGTGTATGTAGTATAGTATGAAAAAAATAGTAGTTGTAAGGATTATAAACATGGTAACATAGAAAGAGTGCATTGTATATTTTATTTATAGGTTTCTGTTATTATTGCACATATTAGTTTTCCAGTTTTACTTCAAAGTTTTTCTGGTTTATTTTCTACCATAATATGCAACACAAAAACATAAATAACCTTGCAGTATAATATTATTTTTTTTTCTCATATCGTATCCGTATAATTTTGTTATATAGAACGTGCTTTAATTTTGTACAAAATACCCACATTCTTTATTTTTTGTATATCTTTACATAATTAAAAAAAAGGGGTGTTTTCTTTAGCGCGTATATCATGTAATAAGGTTTTATAACAAGAAACAGATATTAATGAAGTGGGTGTGCTTACAGGCAATAACTTTTTTAGGAATAAATGTTAAATACGCAACCTTAAAATCGAAAATTCTATTTTACTCTACATTATAGAACTTCATTTCATGCCAAAAAAGCATTTAATTTTTTTTTTGTAAAAGTTATTGCAAATATAAACAACTTAAATACGATATCGATGTGTAATAACGTTTTTTCTTTTACTTTATGCATTAATATACTAGATTTAGCTTTTTTGCTTCTGTATTTTGCTAAAGAGTTTTAACATTACGTTTCTTTTATATTAAGGTTTAAATAGTACAAAAAAAAGCGTTTTTCATGTACTAGAGAGTTTAAAAGCTAGTATGTGATTTTAAATAACTTTTGGGCGATTTTTTATATTTTTTATTAATTTTTACTAATCACGTAAATGGTCTTTTTTCTATGCCCACATGTCTTGGTTTGTGTTTTATTTACCGCAAAAGTGTAAAATGAAAAAAAGACTACGAGAAGACTGTGATTAAATAGGCTGCGTCTGTTACAATACAAGAGTAGTATGTAGGTTAAATTTATTATTAGTTTGAATAACTATTATAATCATTTTAAAACATACTTAAAAAATTTATTTACCAAAAAATCTTTTATATAAAAAAGTGAGCTCTAAACAAGCTTTAACATATGGTTCTTATATCAAGTTATTTAAACGCAAAATAAAAATAAATAGTGGAACGCTGAAAGAATTAAACTTCTGATATGTCTATATCTATACTAATTTACTGTGCAAGAATACATTGTATTTGTAAAATGATATATTGGTTACGTTTTTTTTTGTTATAAAAGATATTTTTCTTTGCTTGAAAAACTTGTGCGTCGACGTTTTTGTTGTTGTTACCTATAAGTTTTGCTACAAAGAAAAAAATATTTATAATACAAAAAATACTAGAAGATATGCGCAATAATTTCACAAACACGACGCAAATAATATTTAGGTTATAAAAAATGATGCTTTATCAGATTAATCAAGATAAAAAGCGCAAAATTACTTCGTTAGTACCGTTTTATATATATATGGTTTGATATACCGCATAATCCTTACAGTAACTAGTAATTTTATGTTACATATTAGAGTTTATTTAAATCAGGATTAAAATAAGAAATAAACATGAAAACCAATTAATATGGGTTCATTTAAACATATCCACTTTTTTTAAAAAAGAAAAATAGGGGGCCTAAAATAATTATTGAAATATAAAAAAAGGATCGAAAAATGAATAACGAAATGATTGTATTTTCAGCCCGAAAATTTCATGCTATCCAAAACTTATGAAAATATGATATAAGCAGTAATGACTGGATATATACAGTAATTAATACAAAATATAGATCATGAGTGGCTGTTAAGTCTAACTAATCACATGTCGGGTTTAAGTCTTATTTCATAACAAGTTGTGTGTGTGACGGGGTCTCATCAATCTAAGAATTGTTTAAAAACTCCGTAAACGTATAAAGTTTGGAATTCGTCTCATATTTTACGATGAAAATTTATTTAAGACGAAAAATTTATTGTTTAGTTTTCATACAGTGATAATAGAAATTACAGAATTTTCAATTCTATTCACAAATTTTAATCTCTTATTTATATGCTGTTTGTACAGTTAATATAATACCATAATTATGGTTTAAATATATATAACTGCTCATAAAAAAATTTGGTGTTTTTTTAGGATGCAAATAATTTATTTTATAAATTCATACAAAACCAATAAAAACAAATATACGAATATTGGATGTTTTAACTAAAATTCATATATTATATGGTACCATAAGCGTTAATAAGAATAATTTTAGCCTTATCTGCATTACAATATGCTTCTTTTTTGTGATACACTTTTAATTTTACTTTTACTCAACATAATAGATCATATCAAAATTTACATAGACAACTTAATAATGCTAATTTACATGATAAGGATCGTCGCGAAAGTAAAAAATGTTTTTTTTCCACAAATAACAATAAATGTATAAAATTATATATAAAAATAAATTCAAGTTTAATTAATTTATTTTTCTATTCACATTTAAGCACATGCCTTTATTGAGATTTAATTCATAGCATCACCACTTTACATCTTGAAATAAACTAATATCATATATCTCATATTTGTACCGTAAGAGAATATGAAAAATTTCTACAAAAATATAAAATGACCTAATTTCCCCTTCTTAGAACAGTAAATCATAAAATATAAGAATTATACGAAATAATTTTTTGTTTAAAAAAGAACCAGATTGTAAGAAAACCCGTCAAAAAATGGTACATAAATGTACAAAACCCAAACAAATCCATTGAAAAAGTTGGTTTAAATATGGACCAAAATGTGTAAATTACAAAATTAATTGGTTCAAATAAGAACCAAAGTGTAAAAAACTGAAAAAAGTGACGCAAATTTAAACCAAACTTAGAAAATACAAACAAAGTTGGTTCAAATAACGACCAAAACTAAAATACCATAAAAAGTTAGTCTAAATAAAAACCACTTAAAGTGACCAGGTTAACAATAGTCATTTGGGTAATAAAGATGTTATAAACGGCGTAGAATCGTTGTAAAAACATATTTGGGCAGTTTTACAAATATACAATAAGAAAAACAATTCGTGTCGTATATAATTTTTACTGAATGTGTAAAATTTTCGAACTGTAAAAATATATTAAAAATTTACTTTACTATATGAAAACGAAACATTGCAGTATGCTAGCTTAACTTAAAAATATACAAAATTGGTTTATTTTACAGGATTTTGTTTTTAAGAAAATTTAACTTATAACGAACGACCCTTGACATTTGTAAAAAAATTGAAAAAAGTTATTACATATAGGCCAAAGACTAGATATAAATTTCTTTGTTAGGTATTATAATTTATGTTTTTTTATCGTATAGAAACCGAATAATTTTACTTTTTGTGGGACATTAAGTACATTATGGCTAAGCTTTCTTGGTGCAAGCGTTAGTTTTTTTCTAATAAGAAACCATTTAAAAGATACTCATGTTTTTTTTTGTGTTTGGTATTATTTAAATGCCTTTATATCTAAAACCAATGGTTTCGCTTATCTTATTTTATAATATTCCTTTTATGACATATTCTTTGTAATCTTATCGCTTTTCATTGGATCGACTACCTCTATGATCTTGAAAATGCGAGTGTTTTTTCGATTTATTGGCCTACGGCAAAACAGATACAAAAGGTAGACAACTAAACAACCTTCTCTTGTTACGGCATTATTCGATACTTCATCACAGTATTTAACAGTATAAAATACGTTCTGAATGCTATTTTTAATAATTTACTAAGGCTTAAAAAATTATTATTATGATTCCAGTGAGTACATTAAAGCTAGTGTGTGCTGATTATTAAGATTCATCAGTCATTGCCACTTTCAAGTTTTATTTTTTAAACGTGCTGAAAACAAAATAATTAATTTTTTTCTCCAATTGCAAATCAACAAAAATATACGAAAAGTCACTTTTAAAACTGACATGCAGGTATTTTTACATATTTATTGTACGTATACTGAGTAAATCGAGTAATATTTACATAGATAACAATAATTTCTAAAAAAAACATATTTTTAGTATAAAAAAATCACATCATTAACAACATACTTTTTAAAAAAAGTATTTTTATATTGATGATTGCAAAAGCACAACTTCACTCAGATAACGTTGCTTATTTTGTAATTATACAGCATAAACCTACGCATATTCTCTTCCACTGTAGAAATAATTGCAATTTTTTTGTGTTAATGAAGCACTTTATGTGGCATTAAACACAGCAAACTTTCTTTATTTTACGTACACTTTTTTTTACAATTCCAGCCATGATAGACTTTCCTATTTTGAAAGGTTGGGTGGCATGTAATTATAAACGACATAGGTATAAATGCACGTTTTAAAATTCCTATAAAGAATAAAAAAAATATTAATTTTCGGTTAAAAAATAAAAAATAAAAAACAAGAGTATTTTTGACCAATAAAAAATTCTGAATAATTTGACAAAAATCAAGAAAACAAGCAAAAAAATATACAAGACTAGGGTTTTTTAATAAAATGGCCCTTTGAATATTTCTTGTTTATTATTGACAAATATTTATATATCAAAAGCTGTTTTAAGTACCATGCAAAAAGAAAAGTGTACTTTTAAAGTGATTTACAATGCAAAGTTATATAAAAAAGGACTCGCATATAAGATTAATACTTATAACATATACCAAAAAGTGCAAAGCACAAAAAACGTCTTTTTTAGTGTTTAGTCGTATTTTATTTCTTGTATAAATAGTAGAACTGGGCAAAATCCCATTTAAGATTAATCGTTAACGCAAACCGCGTTAACTCGTTAACTAACATTTAACGCAAAAATATGGTTGAAATAATTATAGATTTGTTCTGTCAATTTAGAAAAGAAAAATGCATAAAAGACAAGTATAAAATTAAAAAAATACAAAAATTGTGCTTTTTTGATGCAAAAAGAAAGGATAATACATCATGAGACGACTCACTGAGCAGAATGTTGCAGGATACCTGCTCAGATTCTGTTAACCTTTTTATTAGACAACATTAACAAAAATTATATCAAAAAATCAAACTATAATAGTGATAACCTTGTAAATGTGTTTATATGCCTATTTAGAAATGCCCAACTCTCTAAAATACTATTTTATATCACCGCATGCTCATCCATTCTCAATTGGCTCTTTTTTGTTTTTATATGAATAGAGGGGTGTCTTAACTAACGTTTTGTCATTTTTTATTTACATAAATTTTAATAAACCTTGTATATTTACATAACCTATTGTTCCAAAGCACTTTTTGAGTTATATTTTATTTTGGCTTTTTAAAATAATGTTATTACTATCTTTAG
>JAQFYM010005132.1:0-13864 GCA_034694785.1 Agrenia bidenticulata
GTCAGTGGCTTCTTTCCGGTCAACAGGTTGGTTACAAAATTGCATATTTGCAAAAGCATTACAGCCAAACGGTTTATTTTATGAGGTTACCTGTTTATTTTGTATATAAATGTCTTTTAAACGACATTTAAAAAAGTTATCGTATTTCACATCTTTTTGTGCAAGCATTACTAGAATATTTAGAGTATTTTTTATAAACTTTTATGAATTTTTGTACATGCGGCTAAATTTACAAAAAAAATGGGTAAAGCCAAGTACTATATGAAAACTAATAATTCATTTGATTCAATGTAAAGAAAAAGATAAAAATGAAATAAAAAAAATTCACAAAAATAAATTCAATATATGATCACATCAAAAATAAAAGAGCTTTTTTAAGTAAAGCACAAATGCTAGTAATGGTTCTGAATTTGCTGTGTTTTATTGTTAAGAAATCAAAAATTAAAAAACAATTACACATATTTTTTTAATGCACGTAATTTTATGTTCTGTGGTCGCTTAAGAATTTCTGTCGAGTTGTTTTGTGTACCTTTTTAGAACCTTACGTATCTATAATTTACAGGTTCAAGTATGACTACAACTTCGACTTTTCGCCCACCCTTGATCATAATATAACTCCGTTATCAAATCATATTTTAAATCCGATCATACTTACAAAATGTAGTATAATACTGTAATAAAACGTGGTACTCATTAAGTTGTGCTGCATATTTATTGGAAAAAAAAGCAAAAAAAAGCAAAAATTGCTTGCAAAATCTTCTAGCGGTAATAATTTTTACCGCTGTATGTTGAATATTTGCACATTTATGCCCAGGGTGCACATTTAAATGCAAAAATGTGCAGCATAACAATAAAATTAACCATTGAGCGTTTTGTTATATGTTTACTATTCCAGATATAGTTTTTGATTCGATCTATGCACTGACAGAAAATTTGGATAGCTTTATATAACATGTTTGACATAAATACCTGCATAGAACTGACTTGTAGTAAAAAAAAGAGTTGTCATTGCACCGCACCGCACCAAAGCGCACGTGCACCACACGTCAGAGCACAAAGATCGCTCCGCATACTCATCACACCATAAAATACAATGTTTTTCTAAAAGCTCGAAAAGATATGTAAAAATGCAGTTTCCCTTGTAAAAAAATGCAATACAAATTTATTCTATATTTGCGCAACTAATACAACAATCCACAATCTATATAGCAAAACGTAAAACATATTGGTCACAACTAGCAAACGCAATGTCGGGATTCAAGAAATATCGGGATTTAAAATTTTTTTATATGGGATTTAAAAAAATTACAACACAAGTACTATTTTGCCTTATAAAGAGCGTTAAAAATTTTTAGCTTCGTTTTTGTATATTTTTTGTGCATACCAGTTATTATTTGCGCCAGCAAAATAAAATGTATGTCAACTTTTGGGATTTACGCAAAATCTTACACTTACATAATAAAAAATATTTTTAAGCTCCAAAGCATATTTTATATATAAATGCTTTTTGAAAATCAACTTTTGCAATTTAACCTTTTAGATGATTTAACTTATCATTATAACCCTTTTTTTATAAAGAACACACCAAACACCTAAAAGTAGTAATCTGTATTTTGATGTGATTATAGTGCACAATAATCTTCGATTATATTAAGTAAATCGTGGGCCTGTGGCTAAATATCATGCTTTTTTCGTGACTATGGCATTGGTAAAGAAAATGTAGTAAAATTCTATATTTCTTTTAAATACAACTTCAAAGTATCATTTTAACTAACTTTATATAGATTCTCGCATTTCTTTCACATTTTTTTTTGTTTTTAAAATTAAAACATCACATTATTTTCATCCTTTTTTTACAAATTCAAGGCTTGCAATAACAATATTATATCCCAAAACGATATGATCCCGGTTAAAAGAATTATACTAAAAACGAAACCCGAGATCCGAAAAGATAAAACTCGATCCCGTTGCACTCTCTAGTCACAGCGTATGACATTTTTGTGGAGTTTTAGGCGTTCAAAACCTAATACCTGAACGGAAATCATAGCAAACAGCATTTCTATTGAAAAGATTGTAAACATTTACTTTGCACTCGTAAATTTTAATTTTTACATTTTGCCAATTTGATAACTGGTTGCTAAGTTTTCTTGGTGTGATTTCTTATACAAACTGCCTTATTACACAATTTTAGTATTTTATACCGGGTTTTCACTTGACCCATATTATATCTAGTAAAAATTTTTATATTAAAATTTATCTTTTTTTTTATTGGTGTTTGTGTTACCTTTTTTCTGATTTACCGATACATAGATATATCAACATAACGCCTGCGGTTGTGGGTATATGCCCAAATATACATTTTGCTGTACTATTTATGTACAAGCTTGGCTTATTAGCATAGAATTTTTTTATATGGTTGATTGCTTTAATGTAAAGGGTTTTTAATAATGATTTGGTTAAAAGTTTATACCCTAAAATACGACTAAAAAATAGAACCAAGTACAACCTAATTGTTTCTGCCCTTTTTAAAGTGGCAAAATGAATTGATGAATGCCAGCGAATATAAGAAAGCAAAAATACGGTGCATAATTTAACACAAAAATATATTTAGACTTCTTTTCTTGGCTGCCAATACAAAAAATACTCCCAGTCGCAATTTAAAATGCCAACGATTGTTTAATGTAGCAATGCAATGTAACAAAATATCAGTGTCAGATTCTTTTTTGACAAAGATGTAGCGCTTAAAGAATGTTTTGCGTGTGTGCATCTACAGTTTTTTTATTAGATTATGTAGAAAAATCAAAAACTGTTTTATAAACATGTTTTTACAGCCTTTGAAAAATAAATGCATGCACGATTATCGATTAATTTTTTTTGGTTTTAATTACTGAACTATTTGTAGTTTTTTATAAAAACAGACATTACCCATTATTTCAGATAATGCATGCTGTGCTCTGCAAAATGGCAGTTTTGTGCTTTAAATTGCACATTTTTTTGAAATAAGACTATATTAGTGCCGTAAAAGAATTTTTTGTATTTTAAACTCTTTAAAGAGCCGACATAACAACTTCATAAAGGTTTTTCATTGTAAAAACAAATAATTATGGATTTCAACCAACATCATCCCCTTGTATACCTTTTTTATAACTATGAATAATTTCTTTTATCTTGATTTTACCTATTATTGCGCAAAGTTTTTTTGTATAATTTTGTATGACATAAATAGTGCGGTGCCACTCGCACAAATGGTATTTTACGCACGTGCACCGCCAATGGTGCGGTGCGCTTTATAGTCGCGCAGGATAAACATGTAAACCACATACAAAAAAATACTTTTTGGTAATATAAAACTATTTTTTGCGGTGTTCTGATCCAGGTAAATTTGTAGTCTTTTGCATAATTCAAGCATTTTTGATTTTTTTAAAAACACTTTAAAGTGACTTTGTTTGTTTTTTATAGTCATAAAACACCTAAGAGAGCACAGGTACCTCTAATTATATAATTTTCACTTTAAAAATCAATTCTGTAAAACAAGTTGCAATGTAGTATCTTGATAACACTCATAAACATTTTTATGTGTTTGCCAAAACAAAATGTTACATACATCGCGAGTTATACAAACATATATACTAGTTTTGGCTAAGCTTTTGTTAAACGTTTTTTTAAAACTTTTTATTTTGATTATTTCAATATTTTATTGTATGAAAATAGAGTTTCAAGCGGTTAAATGGTGAAAGCGCTTAAAATAAGCTGTTGTAAATCATTGTTGTTGTTTTGTCATTTACCATATAGAGATCGCGCCGTCGTCTGGATCAAAATATTGAAAATTAATCGTTATTAAAATTTTCCAATTCTGGCGTCTGTTAAATTCATTCATTATTGTAACCAAAATTAATCTATGTAATATACATGGCTATATTTCTGGTTAGCTTTAGTACACGTTTTCCGAAATACTCCGTTTTATTGCTTTACGAAACTGTTACTTTTTTACATTATTTATAAATACTTGTAAGAACTAATTGTGCCTTGTAACCCAAAAAAATAATACTTTGCAATAATTCTGTAAGCAATTTTTCTATAAGAACAATGATACTTTTTTTTACCCATTTGATACTTTGTAACTAAAATATTTCAAACTATTTATACAATTTTTTACCCTTTTATCAAAACTTTGAACCTTTTTATTAAAAACCAGTAAAAAAAATGTATTAGATACAACGTAAACTAAGAAAATATGACATTAAATGTGTGAAATCAAAAAATAGATTATTACACCTATAGGTGTAGTATATAAAAAAAGTATTGAGTAGTGTAAATTAACAAAACTTCAAACCCAAAACTTAGTTTATCTTTCTTAACCTATTTTATTGTGCATAACTGCTGATATATGAGTAGTGTAGCCATTGCTTTTTAAGTTAAATATAGTTATTTTTTATTCAAAGTAAACCAGTTGTAAAAAAGCTCTATCGATTTGATAATTTGTGAAATAAAATCTGTATAATATCTGAGTTGCCTTTTTATTCTAAATGAACAAATTTACCAGTCTGTACCAAGGCATTCGAAAAAAAATGTGAATAAAAATGCAATAATATTGTATACAAATTTTTAATGTTTGTATAGTTTTTACGTTTTCTACCCCTATAAATACAAAAAAAAAACAATTTGCGACTGACGGTGCGTATGAAAAATTTTCCATTAGAAGGTTTCGACGCAAGTCAAGAGGTAAAAGATTCCAATGGAAAAAATGTTCCTTTGGAATTTTTTTTATTTCTAATATTGATTTTCGTACGAAAAGATTTTTTCCATTGGAATTATTTATGGCCAAGAAAAGCTCCCTTGGTCTTTTTTTTTTCTTTCGAAAAATATAATGAAAAATTCTAATTAATATTTTCCAATGGGAAATATATCACTCACGACCCAAGTCTACAGAGAAACAGATACTAGACAAAATATGCAGGTCGTTGTGGAGTTATGAGAAAGACACGCGGAGAAAAACAGGTATACGTAAATCTTATACTACGACGATAAGATACAAGAAATTTATCGTATAAATAGTTATATAACGTAAAGTGTTTTTGAAGTATGTATCATATACATTTAAAAAAGTTCTTAATAATAATACGCAAGAAATTTTTTTTCGGCTAAACTGCAATACTTTTTAATTAAAATATTTGTTAATTAATTAGTTTTATCAAAACAATAAATAGATTAAATGTACACTTATTTATTGTTTTTAGACAAAATATATAAAAAGACAATTCAAAAGATGAATCTCTTAGTCTGTAAGTTATTACTACGCTTGGCCTCTTGAAAAATTTTGTTAATTTATCTAGAGTAAGAAGTCTTGGGATAAGGTAACTCTAGCCTTTTTTACAGTTTTTTTATTATCCTGGGAATATCTGAGATACAAAAAAAAACAAGGGTTTTATCTTTCATGAGCAAAAACTGCTGATTACTATGCACAAAGAAGTTTAACATCGGCTATGAAACTGCAACGTTTATGCTGACATAAAGCTTAATTTAGAGAAAAAACATAATACTACTTTTTTAACCTTTTTGTACGTATTAACTGCCTTGAATTATGTAAAACAGTTTTTATTATTGTTAAACTCCATAGAAACGACTGATAACGTTAATAAAAAACCTCAAGATTAATGGTTGTGCATAACCATGAAATAATTAGTTAATTATTGCAAGTAAAAAGCTAAAATATAGTTATGGAGCAAAGCGATATCTGCGTGTTATATTTTTTCTTGTGGTTATATTTTTTTGTTTAATTATGGAGAAAAAAATACGCCAAAATTTTCATAATTTGTTCTATTAATTTGCACATATTACGGTTGTGACTTTCTTTTTACTATAGTAAATTATGTAGTCTCAAATAATAATCAAAAATTTTTACTATATCAGAATTTTTACTATAGGCAAATAAATTGTATTTTAAAATACCCCAGCTAAAAGTTTATCTATAGGAGAAAATTTCACCGGCGGATCCATCCATTGTGTAGAATTTTTACTATTTTATTTTTTTTTCTGGTTTTTTTATGTGACAAGAATTTTCAAACAGAGGGTGTATTTTGTTTTTACCAAGGTAGATTCACTTTTTACTATGGTAGAAATTTGGCAAAGTGAAACGTGAGTCGTCTATAGTAAAAACAAAATAAAACCCCTAAATACTAATAGTGTATGAAAATATCAGGCAATTGATTCAAACATTACATATAAGATTTTTTTCTTTTTTTTTTGAAAGTTCTATGTAAAACGAAAAAATTTTGGTATAATAAATGTAAAGAAGAAAAAAAGAAAAACAATAGTGGTGAAATCAAGGTTCTATAAAAATATAGGTATAAAAGGAAGAGTTTCTTACTATTCGATTAGTAAATGCAAGGGAAAGCCTTTAATGAAATACAAAACAAATATGTAATGATTAGGCCTCAAATTATCAGAAAAAAAGATTACCCGGATGAAAACGTGTTTTTTTTTAAATTTATATACCGGGGATTTTTTTTTAAATTTTTTCGGTTATTAAACAGAATTTAATGACGTTTTTATAGATAGATTGTGTTGTGCATGAAAAACACATTACTACATATCTTCTATGTTGTTTTGCAATACCATTTTGTACCAATAAATGGAGTTGTGCGTCATAATTTGATAATATTAATAATGCATAAATCTTATCAGAAAATTTAATTATGTATAATATTAACATAATTTTAAAATTTAATTCATTTAATTTAGTATAATAATTTTTTAAAAACCTATATGCATGAACCAAACCAATGCCCACAAAATACGTAAAAAAGAATAAAGGTCTGATATTATTTTACTGACTCTGATCAAGGAACAGCAAAATTTTTGTACTGTAACGAAAAACAAGTAACAGCGGCCATACATATGGCATAAGTATCATATAAATCTGTTTAACTCTAAAAATAATATGATTGATTCAGCATTTTTGCAAAAACAGATACTGTACACTAACATATTTTTAAAATTTATTTGTTCGGACTGCTCAAATGGTTTTCTTTACATATCTTCACATTTCTAGCTGTACTCCGAGCACTACGTTTTAATTTTTTATTTTTTCGAGAAAAGAATTTACTTGTAGTATATTACCAATAATATTTTTTAAGGCACAAAAGTACGCTCAAGAGCTTACCTCAAAGCAAAAAATGCAAGTGTCACCTATTAAACATAAACATCGACCGCTAACGATTCGTATTCATCCATAACATTTTTTTTTGATGTCAAATTTTATTCTTGAAACATAAAAGATTGCAATGAAAGCAACGCCATGTGCGTATAAAATTAGTGGCTCTTGTACACATAATTGTTCACGTGTATTGACCTTCATTAATTGAAAATTTTAGACTTTAGGAACGTAATTTGTCCAAACAGAAGAAGCTGATTTAAGATTTCTACAAGAAAAGTTTTTATTGAAATACAGATTTCATGTTTATGTGGTGGTGTTTATAAATCAATAGTTTTACAGCGCCAAAAACAATAAATTTGGTATACCAATGCAAAAAAAAAAATCTTGTTGAAAACATTAAGTATGCATACAAATGCATACTTATCAAAAAGTCAACTTGTATGTCATGATATTTTTCTGCTAAAAAACAAATTTTTACTTAATTTAATCAATATTGCGGCCGAACAACAATCATCATTTTCGGAACACTCATATATATGTTTGAAGAAGAGACTATTCAAATATTAATCGAGAGGATGAGTAAAAAATACAGAAGAGAAAGAAAAAGAGTATAAGAAGACGAGACAGTGATTGTTAGGGGAAAAGTATATACGAGTATATCTTCAGGAAATGATGAAATAAAAAGCACCGTTTGGCTTGCAGTTGTGTAGAAAAAATGCGACATGTTCTGAGTTGAATATGTCCCCAACCGATGTGCAACTACAATTAGCGCTCTATCAACAAGACATAAAAGTACCAAACAGCATTCTCCTACCAGATGGGACATCTCATATCTATAAGCCGCTATGATTAACCACTTGGAACATTAAGTGGTCAACCACACACAAGGTATTAAAAACGAGGATGGTGACCACATCAATAATATCAAAAATCTTTGGACTCGTCTCAAGAATAAGATGAGCATGTAGCAGGTATATTAACTCCTGAAGCAATAATGACGGATATTTCCGTCATGACAAAAAATCATCCCAAAAGTGAAAAAACATGCTTATATCGCAAAGAAAATAATTTTTGCAATTTTGTAAAATTATAGATTTTTTGTAATTTCTAATTTTTTTTTAAAACCATTAAGGTCTCGCATATCGTTATTTGAAATGTACAAACATGATTTCTGTGCAATTTTATCTGTTTATAATCTGTTGGTTTTATGTAACATGTTATTTTAGGCTATTTTTAAATTTATGTCATGACGGAAATATCCGTCATAACTCTCTTAAAGGAACTCGAATTTTAGATGTCCAAAAGTATTAAGAGAGTCCAGCGGCACATTACCGGGGGAATTTATATTATGAATTGATTTTTTATGAATAGCTCGGGGTCAGTGGCGTAGCCAGGATTTTTTTCTGACCAGGGCTAGTCTGTGTTTTTTACAAAAATATGGGTTTAAAAAAAACGATTTATAAAGTGCAAAATCTTAATTATTTTTTTTAAAAAATGTTCAGTTAAAATTTTTTAATTTCATAATTTTTAATCAAAAAAATCTCTGCACAAAAAAAAGACACCCCCCTTGAATTCAGGCGTAACTTTTTCCGGGGGGCAAAGCCCCCACCTGTCCCCCATAGCTACGCCACTGCACGGGATAGAATTTTAAAAAGGAATTTATTTTAACAGTTAAGAAAATAAATTCCCATACGAGTGAAAAAAATACTATTTTGAAAAATTTATTATTTTTATTCCACATTTTAAAAATAAACTAAACATTAATTATTATTAAATTAACAAATATTAAGTCATTTTAGGAGAAAAAAAAGAATGAAATCATTTAAAACAACAATATCAATAACAAAAATATAAAAACATGAAAAAAAATTGTGGATTAAAAAATGACTAACAAAAAAATCGTGGGTTTATTTAAAGTTTTATATTCCGAATATAAATGCAAAATATAGATGAAAAATAGTATATGATATTTTTTTATTTTTTAGACATTTATTAATCAAAAAAAAAATTATTTTTGTATTTTTTTTTTTATTTTGAATATTTTTTTATGATTCTTTTTACTTTGAATGTTTTCCTTTTACTCTTTTTTTGTCTCCTAAATTTATAAATAGTAAATCCCCTCGCAATAAACAAGACATACTAAAAAACTGCAAAATAAAGGACATTGGTTTTCATATCAAGATATAGACAGTCATTATGCTTCTTTTTTGTAAAATCTGAACAGAATATATAAAGACATTAATTATGTATAGAATTTTATCAGTCGATTTGAAAAGGCTTGTCCTTAAGTATGGCAGTGATATGTATGTCAAAGTTTTTAATAAAAAGAAAAACACAATTTATTGTTTAAAAATGTATTTTTATGTTTTTTTATAAGGTTTAAAACCATTTATTTTAATATCTTGTACAAGTTTGTTCACCTTCTATATATTTTAATATACCCCCTTTAAAAAGTAAAACCTTTACGTCAGGAACGCCTAAGTCTTTATTTAAATCAGCATTTGCTAGGGAGTTACAAAAATTAGGTGTTGGACAATAATTCATCAGGTTACACATGAAACCGCTGCTAATATATAAAAGGACATACACGACCAGGGGTTCCGAATATGGTATGGCCATATTATGGGATATTGTTTTTTGAATTCCCCCCGATTATGGCCATTATGGTAAAATATGGTAAGTGCACAAAATATTAATTAAGAATATAAGAAAATCGGTAATATAAAAAAATCAGATGTAAGAATGACCAATGTAAATAATTGTCCGTATTTTCATTTTTTTGCGCTGATAATACTTGTAAAAGTACGTATACAAAACATTAAAGCCTGTTTAGCTATGATTGCATAGTTAATTTATGCAACTATGTAATTCTTCCCATAATAAGCATTTTAAACATGAAAATTACTACAATGTGGATTTAAAGGTCAAAAAAAAACTAGTATAATAATTCATATTGTTTTTGGCCTTCGTGTAAAAGTACAGGGTGTCCCACTATAAATGGACTCCAAAATAGGGGTTCGAAAAAAATCCAGATTTTTGGTAAATAGAAAAATAAAAAAGAGATAAATAGTATATTAGGTTACAACTGTTGATTAACGTCTAAAATAAGCTACTAATAAAATAAGAAACTAATATTAATATTTATTTAAGAAAAATATTTTACCCAAAAAAAACATCTTCTAAATGTCCACCGTTGTTTTTCCTTACTGAATTGAGTCGTATCATAAAACTATCGTTTACCCTTAACAAGTGTTTGCTCATTTGAATTAGAAATTTCAGTTATATTATTTAATTTCAATTCATTTAACGTTTTCGGGTTGTTGGAAAATACTTTTGACTTAAGATATCCCCAAAGATAAAAATCCAAGGGGTTTAAATCAGGTGATCTCGAAGGCCAATTGAAATTTCCAAATCTTGAAATTATTCTTGCATCGAATTTACTTCTTAGTAGGTTCATTGTCTCTGCTGCTGTATGAAGGGTAGCCCCATCCTGTTAGAACCAAACTTCGCCAGTAGCAGAAACTCTTGGAAAAACATTTTTATTTAGCATTTCTTGATACTTTTCACCGTTTAGTGTTATGCTTTTTCCAAATTCATTCTCGAAAAAATACGGCCTAATAATACGGTTTTGTAAAATGCCGCATCACACATTGAGTTTTTCGCTATGTAGTGATCTTTCACAGACGGTATGCGGATTCGTCGTACACCAAAAGCGCATATTGCGTTTATTAGCACTTCCGTTAAGCTCAAATACGGCTTCATCGCCAAATAAAATATTCTAGGGCAGGAAATTTTTTTCAGAAATTTTTAAATTCACAATAGTGCTTAAATTTAGCCTTTGATGCAAGTCACCAGGTTTTAGTTGTTGAACTAATTGTATCTTAAAAGGATAAGCCTTTATTTCTTTTTTTAAAATGCGTTCTAAACTAGATTTTTTAACTCCTATCTGTTGGGATCTTTTTCGGAGAGACAAAGAATTATCCATTTCTAAAGTTATTTTACTGATGATATGTTATTTTCGGTTCTGGCAGATGTTTTTCAGCCTCTACCCGATTTTTCATCTACAGATCCCAACTCTTCAAAACGTTTTACTAAATGCTTTTTTGTGTTTTTTCACCGCAGGTTGAAAAAAAATATCCGTATATTTGCGCTGAATTGTTACTATAGATGGTTCAAATTTGTACCAAAGAGCGATTAATTTTACTCTATTAGCTGTTTCAAGGCGAGTCATTTTCTTTTTTCTTTTTTAGGGTTTGTATAAATTATAATTGATTAAAAAAAATTACACAAAAAAAATGCAATTGCACACCGTTGGTATAGCCAATATGCTTTTTAGTATTATGGTCGTTTTTATTAGACAAAATTGGATACTATTGGTATGCCTATATAATTTTTATTTACTTACTTTTACTTCTTAATTTTCTAAGGGGGGTATCAGGACATTTTCACTTTGGGGTCCGTTTATTTTGAAGCACCCTGTATATACTAGAGAAGGTTTCTTTTTACAATAAATAGAACGATAATTAATTTATGCACTATTAGTACTGCATAAAAAATAATACTTTGACACAAATGGCTATAAAAAGGCAATTGGTTTTTGTGCCTCTTCTGTACAAAAAAAAGATTTTTTTTACAGATATCTAATTTGTGTTTTTTTTGTAACTATACTAATAAAATGGTAAAACATGTAATTTTTAAATATAAAATGTATGCTCTGCAACCATTTTATAATCATGAGTAAGATATTTTGACATTATAAATATTATCACGGATTTTTCAAGAACTAAAATTTAAAAAATAAATAAAAGGATGTTAAAGAATCAAATAGTGATACATAGATCATAACTATTAATAATTTTATATGTTTTAAGTTTATTTTTTGTTGTGTAAAAGGTGGTATTTGTGGTATCACTAACAAATATTATATGGAAAAAATATGAAGAATTATTTCCCCCATTATGCCCATATAGATGTGGCCATATGTGGAATGAGGCCATATTTTTTTGGATCCCCTGATACACGACAATTATCAAACATGTATTTACTGTATTGCACAAAACATTCAGCTCTTATTATTCTTTGCTGTTAGAAAACTTACGAATAGGTTATATTCTATAAAAGAATATCTGTATTGTTGGATTTTAAAGCACTCATCCTTAGCATCATCTGTCCTCGAAGCAAAACAAGAAATGCTTTACACTCCAAATCACTCACTAATACATGATAAAGAAACACGCTGAAAGTCTTTTTTTAATGCTGTAGATTTTTAGAGCAGATTTGTACAAGTGAAAATACCATAATAGTCCACGCATCGGGCCCAAACATTGATCTGATTATGCGTAATTTTTTTGGATCAAACGACTTTAGGCAATCTGAAAAAAACATAAAGGATCTTAGGCTATTTGTCTCAAACATGAACCCTGAAAGAAAAATTATCGCCCTAGGTGATTGGAACAAAACTCCGAGCGAGGTCACAAAAGAATTCAGCACGCCTGAAACATTAATTTATGCGGCGGACGCCTCCAAAAAGGGCACTCGAATCTTCAGTCTTAGAAAAAAACAAGAAGACCTATAGACTTCGGAGTCTCCAATCACCCTAACCATATCACAAAGCAAAAAGTCTCAACATAATTAAGGCTCTCCGACCACATCTTCGTTCGGATCAGCCTGAACATTAAAAAACACCCCAAGGAAAATGCTTCGCCCTCTTGTTTAATAAGAATTCTCTCAAGAACCCTAGAAAAATTAAAAAACTCGAAAATCCGAAATTTTCTTTAGCAGAGAGTAACTCTATTGCGTCGGCTACAGCCTTCGACTCGGAACTAAACCAAATTCTGTGCGACTTAGGCTTTTTAAACAATGTTGAAACCAAGTTCACTGGATACAGGGTGTCCACCCCCGATCAAAAACGCTGTCATGCGAAAAAGAAGAATTGACATTAAAGTTAGAAAAGGACTAACCTCCGTCGAGGAACTAACAAAGGCCAAAAATAGAGTTTGCAAAACTATAAAGGCGTTCTTATGCAAAATTAAACGCATTAAAATCCAGCAATGCCGCGTTGCCCTAGCCCAAAATAACCCCAAAAAGTACTGAAAAATTCTTAAAACCCTGACTAGGAAAAACAAAATAACTTTTGTTCAACCACAAATCAGATGCCCGACAACCGGGACAATCCTCATGAACCTATAGGACGTCCTAAAATGTGGTCTGAACACTTTGGCAAGCTTCGTAGCCAGCCCCTGGACCCTTCTCTTGTAGCAGGCTTTATTAGCGAGACAATGGTCCATTCCTTTGCCTCCCATACTGACACACCAATCTCCTGGAATGAAATCAGATCGATTTTATGTAAAATTAAAAACGGGAAAGCCCCTTGGTCTGGAAGGTATACCATGTGAACTATACAAGATACTAATACAAAAAAATATAAAAGCCCCCTAGCAGTCGCTTTATTCAACTTGTTTAATCTAGCCGTCAGTGGGGTCTTTTCTAGGCATTTTGATCTATTTAGATCATTAGCCGGAACCGATTCCTATACGGATGATTTTTCTTTATAAAATTTTGGATCATGATCCGAAAAATGAACCGGCTCAAATAAATTTTTAAAACCAATTATTTATTGTATTATTTAAACTCCATAATGAAGTATTGCAATCTAATAAGAGTTCAAAACGTGTTATCACTAGGCATTTTAATCAGTTTGATTTATAT
>JAQFYM010005133.1:0-13863 GCA_034694785.1 Agrenia bidenticulata
GAATGCTTACCTATTGAAAAAAAAACTTGATAAATTGAAGGCTTTAAAATACTGCAATAAGAAGAATACTATGAAAATATGCGGATTACATTCCAGAGCACAACGGTCTCTACAAAAAATGTTTTACATCGCAAGACACGTAGTATAATACAAGTAGATGCAAACAGAACGTATAAATACAAAAGATGTATAAAATGGCAAAAAATTACACCAAAAGAACATATACTATACTTAACTTTTTTTTTATTGAAAAACTAAACAAAAAAATATTTATCGGTAATTTTCAATAGAATAAAAATATCGTTGTATACAAGCCAAAAGCAACAAATAAGTTGTAAAAGGTGGCAGAGTGCTATTTACGGCACAGATCATGTAACAATGCAAGTTTTCTATACGGCTATTCTTAGATATATGGTTAAAAGAAAAAGATTTATAAAATATAATATGTTATAAAAACGAAAGGAACGAGAATATGCAAAAAATGGAAAAAAAAGCTATAATTAAAGATGCCCAAACAAAGGCACCGCATAAAAGTAGAACACTGGTATTATATACTTTCAATGTGTTTGTAAACAATTTATGAAACGAGAAGAAAATGACATTTAATAGCAAAATTAGAAGCTTATAAGTTTTTTCGGTCAACTGCTTGTAGTCTAAAATTTGTAAGTGCATTTGATGTCTTAGCATTTTGCCTCAGTTTTACTATAAGTGATTTTTCGTTCAAAAACACCCTATATTACAAAAAAAAATTAGCCAGTGCCATAATTCAAAAAATGCCGTAGTCAGTAGAAAAATATATGCAATATTGTAGCTGAACAGTTACAAATTCCAAAAATTCATGATACTTGATGTCTTTATGCTAAATATAGAAAAAAAAACAAATACTCGAGTAAAGAAAAGGGACGAATAAAAAAAAGATACAAGAAACTGCCATAAAGAAAAAACAACAAGTCATAAGTAAAAATCATAATAAAAACATGTTTAAGCACGTAGAAGATTATTTTACTTATATACAGTAAACTTAAAAAATAAAGTTTATAATTATAATTTCTAAAATTTAAACAAAATGTAATTGCTTGAAATTTTTTTAGAAAAAATATACGATACGGTAAGGACATGCAGTCCATATTTCATGCGTACGGAAAGCAAAAGGAGATATATAAAAACCACAAAAAATTACAACAAATGATATAGCTTGTATTTATATACAAAACGATGTCATAAGTCAGCTTTTGCGCATTGTTTAATTTACAAGCAGGCAAATCAAAATTAATTTTTACGGAAAAGAAAACTAGACTATACGCGCAATAAAAAAGCATACGAATAGCGGCATTAGAAACAAATACGACATACTTATTTACAAATTTGCTTAAAAAACAAATTTTGTTTATTTTTTGTATAAATACAAAGATAAGTTACATTGTACAATGCCAAAAAATAAATATATATATAGAATAAAATGTCATATAAAAACTTACAAACGAAGTCACAGTAACAATTGCCGACAATATAGATTCGCAAGGTAAAGCATATTGTTCTGGTGGTACCACACATACTAATTAATGTGGCGCGCCCAGTGAGCCCCCCGCGCCCAGCCCACCTTCTGGGGCCTAATTAAAAAATAAACCGACAACACACTCTAAAATGCAAAATATTTTTTTTTAGGAGTTTATTCTACAAAAACTATAAAAAATAAAATTTTTATTTTTTATTTTTAAAATTTTTTGAAAAAATTAAAAAACTAAAAAAAAGCATTTTTCGAAAAAAACTAATTTTTTTAACGAACTTCATGTATGTTTACTTTTTTTTGTACCATACTGCTTTTTCGCCAAAACCCTTTTATTTTCATGAAGGTGGGCTGGGCGCGGTATGCTCGCTGGGCGCGCCACAATTAATAAAAGCTTAAAATATTTCAGCATAAAAGCAGAAACACCTTGCAAAAAAAAACTTTACCAATATGTGTATGTGCCCAAGATTAACAAAAGCATGCAAATAAAATGTAATGCGAAGACATGGTATAAGAAGACATGATAATATTACTTAAACTTACATGTCATAAAAAATGTGTATTTTGTTCGTAGATTATCATTTACTAAAAAGACATTACAACTAAGTGGTTGTAGAATGTACAATAAATTATACACCATATATATTTTTTGCTAGTTGGTCTACGTATTACAGGAAAAAATATACGAATTGTTGTCATATGTAAAAAAAAGCCTTCAAAAATGTTCTACGTGGGGTTTGACATTTTTTTATATAATAAATTTTAAAAAACTTATATTTAGTATTTGACAGGAAAAGCACCCAGCTGAAAAAATAACAAGCACATTGTTTCATACTGTATTAAACAACAAATGGATATTTGACATGGTAAATCTAATTACGTTTGCGTCATAGCATAAAATACACACGTTTACTTGTATAACATAGGGATGAATTTTCTTAATGTTATACATACCAAAAAAAAAGCAGCCGCGTTGGCCATCATAGCTTGTTTATATTTTTTAGGCTTACAGATACTTCTACGTACTTCTGTTATTTTCAACAGCATTTCTTATTACAATCACTTTAGGCCTGATATGTAAGCATGTATTGCGCGTGTTGTTTACAAACCAGCTTTAAACGTTTAAATCCTACGTATATACAAAAAAATATGCAAGAAGGCATATTAAACACTAGCTTTATCTAAAGTTATTCAATTCTTTTTCTAAATTTATCTTTATCTTTTCTTTTTAAAAAAGAAAATACGAAAATACATTACAAAACAAATTCATAAGTGTTTAAGCTTTAAATATATGCTAAGTTTGTCTTTTAATAGACACGAATCAATTTTACGGCATCTATAAGCCGTTTTATTAGCTTAAAATTGGCCGGATTTATTATATAAAAAAACAATGAAAATAGCAATATATATAAGAAACAAAAATACAAACATCAAACTAAAAGAAAAAAGCTTAACCAGATCGACAAACTATATTTTGCGCATCTTATGTAGTATTACATTTTACCATCCAAAGCAAAGTTTCTTTCGCATCCGAAAAAATACAATTTTTGCCTAACAAAACAGAAAAATTGAATAAGATGAGATATAATAGCATTGAATCCTTAAACCGATAAAAGCAATAAAAATTTGATAGTATATCATGTAATATATCTAAAAATGTTGTGCTAAAACTAATGAAAATCACTGGTAAAGTACTTTTATTTTCATATGATATGCCCACAAAAAACTTATGTTATTTTTTACGTTTAATAGTAAAATACACAATGCTGAGCGTTTTTATTGTAATAACAAACATCTTAAGATAATGAATAAAAACCTTATATAAAAAATAAACGGCCGTCTACATAAAAAAAAAAAAAAAACTTTCGCATAAAGATTAGAAATATGATTTAAAAAAAAATCAAATTATTTTTTTTTAGCTTGCACTATTTTTGAATATTTTTAAACCTTATTTACAACAAAAACAGAGTTTTTCACTACGCATCTACATAAAAAAACATAAAAAAAAACATTTGTGACTTTATAAATATAAATCGTGTTTCACTAGCAATCAATTAAAAAAATAAGATGCGTTCTGTAGGACTAGGGCGCGAAGACGGTATACCGGGATTTTGCATAGGGCTTACTTTTTATGCCGCACTAAAATTCTCTATTTTTGTATTTAGTTATCAGAAAAACATTTTATTTTCTAGATTTTTTATCATAAAAATAAAAACCAAAGTTTTTGTATGATTTTTTATTAAAAAAAACCTAAATTTGTATAAATGTGATGCACGTAGTGTAACAATGTTAAGCTGATTTTTTTACGTAAAATACTGCATAATAAAGCAATAAAAATAGAAGAAAAATTTTTAATGCTTTTACCCATATGTAAACATAAGATGCGTAAAGTACATTTTTTATAACACATATTTACGACAATATACAAATAATGACATATTATAATACCATAAAACCCAAAAACATGTGTGCTGTTGCCTAACAGTATATTTACCTTGCATGTAACTTGAAAAATTATTTACAAGTAGTCTAGGAGGTGGACTGCGGAAAGACGACTATTTTTGTGCTTTAATTTACACCCAAGATAATATTTGCGTGTACACTTGTTGTTATATTGTATTTTTAAACGTTATATACGTGCATGCAACTTTCCTTAATTTTATATATATAACCATTTGTATATTCTTTTTTTCCATTATTTTTACAAAGTAATGTAACTGTTTCTATTTTTCAAAATACCAAATAATCGAATGTACGAGTTACACTTCCATACAACTAAACAAAAAACACCCTTTATAAATATTTGCGTTCCATATTATAGGAAATACGAAAAAGTTAAAGCATACCTGACCGTATAGTATATGTCTGAGATGTTTAAACTAAATTGTTGAAAAAATACTGTTTTGCATATTTTTTTAATTGTTTTTGATAGCGTCTTTTCTTAATCAAATATAGCCAATTATATTTTTCAACAGTACATTCCCATATCTTTTGTTTATAAAAATTCTCTTTCATACTTTTATTTTGTACTGGCTAAATACCCCATAAAAAATACTTATGTAGTTGCAGGATGTTTGATATATACAAAATATATTTTAGGTATAAAATACATGTAAAATTTTAGTACAGTCACCCTTCTCTAATGTAAACCTTCTCTAAAACAGACGATCACATTTCCCGTTTAATGCGGGCATGAATTTTTTACTGTGAACATTTTTAATTATTTTTCGCTGTATAAATTATAAGTAAACAAAAATAATGTCCCTCACTATTGTAAACAACTGTCAAAAAAATGAATGTTTTAACCTGTTAATATTATTTACATATAAAACTTACAAAAACTTTTAATTGATACTTACGAACAATATATGCAACTTTTTGCTTATAAAAGTTTTAAAGGCAGTTTTTCGTTTAGTTCTACTATAAAAAAGTTTACATTGAACTCTAATGTGACTATTGAAAAATATTTCCGTAAAGTGTTTGCATTAGACAAGGTAGCCTGTATTTATAAAATGCAAACCGTACAAGTCAAATTGATAATGTTAAAACCTAGATAATCTAAGAAAATTTTATGCAATAATATATATTGGATTTGTTTATATTTGTTTTTGATATTTAATATTACTTTGTAAAAAGTTAAATACAACTGCGTATATTTTTACTTTATTATGATTTTATTTAGGAGTAAATTCCAAAATACCCTTTATTTGCAAAATGTTTCCAAAATGCCCGACTTTTTATCCAAAATTTCCAAAATAACTCTTTTTATAAAAAATAATTTTCAAACTACAACTTCGTGATTTATAAAAAAGGAGTACAAAAATGTAAAAAAACAAAAAAGAGTAATTGTCGTTTTAACTTAAAAGATAAAATTGATAAACAAATAAAAATACTTTAATCAAGAATCTACAATGAAAAAACCTAATGCCTACATGCATCTAAAATACAAATATATTTTAAACCTGTTGCTAGTTTGTCGGTAATTCATTTTTTTTCAAAATTTCATTTTGTGTCGAAATTCCATTTTTATTCAAAATTTTATTTAAAGTAAAAATTACATTTTTATTTAATAGGTCATTTTTTTTTAAACTTCTTTTTTTTGCTTATTCTTTTTGTCTGCATTTACTTTACTTCATTTTATTTGTTTTACCTTTTTTTTATATAATAATTTAGGCAAATATCGTTTAATAGTTGGTTTTTATCTAAAAAAATCGTTTTTTTGGCGTTTTTTAAAAACGGGCATTTTAGAAAACTCTATAAAAAGAACAAACATTTTACATATTTTCCCTATAATGAAAACTGCACTTTATTTACTCAGCAAAGTAAAAAATTATAAACATACAATATATTGTTGATTTGGCAAATGCCGAGTGACGTGCTACTGCTCGGCTAAGTTCTATTGTCAGATTGCTTTTGCATGTAAAATTAAACACCTGCAGCTGAATTTCAGAGGGTTGTTGTTTATTTTGCGTGCAGCGATTTTTTTGTCTAAAAATAAAGTAAATAATTTGTAACCTTTTTTTTAAAAGGACAATAATTTGTATTTTTCTCACTTAAAATCGTATTTTTTGTCCTTTTATGTGCAAAAATATGACTGCCCTAGCACATAAAAAATCTGGCTGCGTCTTGAAAAGCCGTTTATACATATTAACCGAATCTTTTTAAAACTAACACATAAGCTTTAATATTTTTGCTTTTGATTTGTTGCATATTTTTATACAAAAAAAAACATCCTACAATGTCCTAAGCTATTTTTTGTTAATATATATCTGTATTGTATAACAAGTTTTATTCAAATTGTTTTATTATTTTTTAACAAAAATGAAAGCAAATTTCTACTAAAATTTGAGCACAAAAAAACACTGAATTATTAATATGAAATAATCAAAAGTTCTTTTTCTAACAGTAAATAATATTTTTGGGCAAAAAAAAACTTTTAGTTTTTTGCTCTAAAATAATACAAAAAAATTAGATTATATAGTACGCAACATCAAAAGCACCTTATGGTTTCTTAAATTAGGTGTTTTTTGAATCGTTAAACTCTTGTTTGAAAGTAATGCATAAACGCGAATGTGCTTTAAAATATACACAAGTCCTATTTCACAAAAATGTAACTTCTTGCATAATCTTGCACTAGATTGTATTTTGATCATGATGTGCAGCAGAGTATCAAAGGTATAGAACGTAGTAAGTAGATTTCTGCGTTTTTTACAGAACAAAAATAGTACACAATGTGAAAAGTATAACGCAAATCTTTATATTTAAAGACTATTTCAAAACGATTTTTGTGCATATTATGCACGTTTGCAGTGCTTTTTTTGTGTTCCTCAATATATTGCTATGTCCAGTATAATAAAAGTAAAAAAATGAAAAAAATGAAAGTTTTTTTGTATAAAAAATAATTATATTACAAAAAAATCATAACAATGTATACATAAGGGCTTGTAAAATGCAATTATAAAAGAAACAAAAGCGGGTTTTTAGAATATAGCACTTTTTGTATAATTGAAAATTGCAAGAAATCCGGATAAAAAAAATATTTTATCACAAAATTGAACAACGCAAGTTGAACCATTTCTTTGTACATTGGTAAATCGCATGCCATATTTATATCATAAATACTTTTTAACAATGTAAAAAGGCATAATTTTAATTTAAAAGAAATTTATTTGTGATTAAAGATAGCTTCGGAATTAATAAATTATTTTTTTGCTTGACAACCAAAACTGCGTAATAAGGATCATATAAAAAATTCATACTAGTTTTTTATATCAACATATTTTTTCCCCGTTTTTTTACATTAACTGTATTTAATACACACAATAATGACTTTATGTAGTATGATCACATGCAAAAAATGTAGGATTTGTGCTTTTGCATTGTAAGTTCAAGAGATATGAACTAAAAAAAGCAATAATTGCATATCTTTACCCTAGAGAGCTGACTTTGGAGTGATTTTTTATAGTTAATAATTATATTACCTTTAAAGAAGACTTACATCATATCTACAGGATTATACTGTCTATTAAAATTTTCTTCTAATTTTGTCTTTCGAGTCTTTGCGTCAGTCTTATGGATTAAATCTTTACTAATAGTAATTACCAACGCATTATGTACCTAGTTTTTTATATTTGTTGTTTCTTATGGCAGGGTAAAATTATAAATCGCGTCAGAAAATTTATATATCATATCAATAGAGAAAGGGTTTTTTGACCTCTAGGGATTTCCAACCTTTTTTTGCCGTTTTCTAGTACAAAAGTTTCGTATTTGTTTTTTTTTTTGTAATGCAAATATAAGTATATATAAAAACCTAGTATATACAAAAACGAACTATTTATATAAAATATGTAATAAAAAAAGTTCGAAATAATAAAAATATTTTTTTTATATTTTTTTACAACATTTCTTGTTATGTGCTCAATATTGGAAAAATATTTTACTTAAAATTTAATGACGATAAAACACTATGCTAAGTTCGTATAAAAACTCAAGGTTTTTGAAAATTATTCTTTTAATTTTTTGTTTTTACAAGCACAACAATAAGTATACCAAAATGATATGTATTTAAAAATTTACAGTTGAACTATAGTCATACAAAAAGAATTCTGAAAGACATAAAAACATGTCTGTGGATAAAACGTGTTACCCTGTTCTTGTTTATTTGTGTCTACACACAAACATTTTTGTTGATAATTGTGTTTAATATTGCGTTGCAAAAGTTCGAGTATAAAATAGGTTTTGTACAGACACAAATAATATTACCTAAAATTTTAACGCGAATATCTTGCATGCATATTTTTTATATTTCTCCTTTATGAAATAAGACAAAAAGTTTAAAACCAGATAAAACCATTAATATGTCTACCCTAAAAAAAAAAGAAATCTTTTATAAATTCTGAAGCTTAGTTCACAATAGCACCGTGAAACTTAAATAAAACAGTTTAAGTAACAATTTGAAAACAACCGAATTTTTTAAGCATACAATTCTTGTACGAAGATATGTTTTTTACTATTTGAATTTGTAGTAGAAGTTTTTTTCTTGTGTTAATGTCAGTAGAAGTTTAAGTAATTTTCAGACAAAAAACATAGAAGGTGGTATGTATTTCAAGTAACCGGGCAAAAAAAATTACTTTGAACATTTAAAAAGTTTACTATGGCATACTTGCTGCTTTATTAGCCGGAAACACGCAAAGATAGATGTGATATTACCAAGCCAAACTTACATGTAATTTGACTTAAAATACATACTAACTATATAGAAAACATGATAAAACAATAAAAATAACAAATTTCTATTTCTGCTTGTTTTGTTTAGTTTTCCGTTGTTAAACGTAATACATTTTATTGTTTAGACGGAAGAAGTATAATTGTAAATATTTAAAGTTTTGATTTAGTAAGACCTGTATAAAAAACGTTCTAATAATGCAAAAAAATTTTTCAATACTTGTAAAACCTGATAAAAAAACACGAAACTATTTTCAAGAAAACAGGTGGTTAAAACGCATTTTCTAATTGAAAAAAGATATTTTAAAAAGTTTTAAAGCAATAAAAAAGTATTTAAAGCTATACCTGCGCTACGATGGGTACAAAAATAACCTGTAACATTATTTGTGCAGTTTTTTTTTATAAAATTGACCTGAAAAACTTGAAATTTTTCGTCTTCGTTTTTTTGAATTTTTTCCTTGTTTAGTTTACTATATTTAGATTTTTGTTGCTTTTATTGTCATTTTATTTGTTTTTAAGTTAAATTTAGCCAAAAACTAGCCCAGACTATTTTTTCAAATTCTTTTATAATGCACCTTAACCACCTGAGCACGAAGTTTAAAATAAAACAATATGTGATATAAGCATGTCTCTTAATATTGCAAAGACATCGTGTTTATAAAACATGTTTTTAAATACAAATAGAAAAATAAAAAATGCATTTTTAGTTAAAAACGTGTTTTTTTACAAGTTTATTTTGGCTGCACAGACAAGCCTTAAAGTTTTTATCTGTAGTAAAATAACGTAAAAAGCATACCTTATAAAAACCATGGTTTTATGGTTTATAAAATTGTTGTTTTTTCATATATATATAACAACTTAGACAAGCCCAATATGTCTGTAAATTGTCTTACCAACAAATTTTATATTTTAATCTACGCTTCTTTACTAAGTTTACTTAAAATAAATAAACGACGTATAAAATAGAAACAAAAAGCATAAATATGTTTTTTGATGCAATATATTTGTTAATAAAGACTAGTTTACCGATGCAAATCAAGCTTAAAGATGTTTTGGGCCGAGATTACTTTTTGTTATACATGTACGACATTCTTATTTAAAAATTTTACACAAGGTTCGAAAAACAATTAAAACCTTCTAAAGGATACCTTGGGGGTATGAGGGGTTACAACGCGCCTTCAGAAACATAAAATTGGCAAAATTATAAACGGTTAGTTTTTTTGTGCAGATATTATATGATTTTTGTGTAATATAAACGACAAATTTTTATATAAAAAAAATGTAAAAATGACATAAAAGTTTAAAAATCAGAAAAACATGGTTTTGCGCCTATTTTTAACAAAAGAAAACCTACTTTTTCGTTTGGAAAGTCTGTTTCGCCACTTACAGGGGTTATTTTACCTGTACAAGGCGCTTTATTTTAAGCCCGGCCTTGACTACATGACTTTGTCGAACATGTAAAAAAAAATAAAAAAATGGAGTCAATATAATAAATACTAATGTAAATATTTAAAAAGGCAAGAAAGCACTGCGAAGCATATTTTAACAGTAAATTTGACATGAAAAAGCAGTTTGGCAGAAGTAATGTACGTTGCATTAAGAGGATAAACAGAATAAATTAGTAAAATAGTCCTTTTTAATGCAGTGTAAAAAAACACATACAAATTTTTTTTAAAATCTTATAAATTTTTATTTTTGTTGCTAAATTAGTATTTACCACAAAACAGAATACAAAAAAAACGTGAAATATTATAAAAATATAGCATTTTTGGCATGGTGCTCTTTTAAAAGAAATACTGCTGTGTTGTTTGTAAAAAAACCTAAAAAATGTATACTGTTACAGCAAATTCATTGTATATTACATATAAAGCTTACCCGTATGTTATATATAAAAAATCATAATTAGCATTGTATATGCATTTGCATTAGTAAAACACTCTTGGCTTACTGCTTAAAAAAATATATTTTTTATTTACTATATATATAGTTCTTATCTGGCATTTATTACTTATTCAAAAGAAAGATGGAAACAAGCTATTTAAAATACGATGCAATTTTTTGAAGCAACATTAGTATGGATTATCATATATTTTAATTATTTTACTACCAATTTACGATTTTTTATGAATATTGAATAGTTTCAGTATGTATTGTATTTCAAAAACTCTTAGAAATTTACAAATTATAGCTCTAGCATCCATACATTTAAATCAACATAACAAAAGCAATTGTTGTATGAAGTATTTTTTTTTATATTTTTTTTTATATAAATTTTGATATGTTACAATCTATTTTTTTGTAAAAAACAGTCTTGCTGATATAATATTTTATTTCTTTTACAGTTTAAATTTTTTTTGGGATTTTAAAAAAAACATTGTGTGAATGTTTAAATAACCAGAAACCACTGCTATAGAATTGCATTGCATACATAAAAATTGATTATTTTATACGGTTTTCGAATGAAATATGCGACGATTAAAGCTTAATTATAACATGCATATTTTTACGACACAAAATATTTTTTTTCTGCACCTAGCTGTATCAAAGATGGCAATTTAGTCAAAGAAAAAAGCTAGACCAGGCTCTCAAAAAATTATAAAATACAATTTAATAATGTGATATATAAAATAAAATAAAAGAAAACTTTTATGCTTAAAAGTGGCAAACATAGTTGAAAAAACATTACAGCATGGTTTTTACTATGAGTTAGTCGTTAAGTGTTTGTTTACACTAATTTTTACATTTTTGTTAATTTGTTTTTAAAATTTTTTTTAGCAGACGCATACCGTTGTCTTACAAAAAGATAAAAAAATATACACTACGGGCAGACGAATCTAGTGTAATAGTTTCAAAAGACTTACACGTCAGGAATATTTTTTTTTTTAGTTTCGGTATCAAAAATTCGGCATAACAGCCTATGATTTTTTTGATGCAAAACTGTTTAATACGCAATAAATGCGTAATTTTTTTGTGCTTTTTTTTGTAATATTTTGATTTGTTTAGGTTTAAAAAGTTTAATGACAAAAAGTATGTCAGATAGTCTACAATTAAGCGTATCTTAAGATACAAGTTTTTTTTGTATGTATCATTCCACAATATTATTTAAGTCTTTTATAATTTTAAGCTGTATTTTTCTTGTTTCCTTGTCGCATTACTGCGTTAAAACGTCAACTAAATGAAAATTTATTGTATTCAACAATATGTAAACAAAAAACAGCTGTTGTTTTGCATTTAAAAACACACGGGAATTTTTTATATGCATTGACTACAATGGAATGGCTCAAATTATATAAAAATACGTAAATAAGAACATGAAGAACAGTACAAAAAATGGAGCCTTTTATATAGAATACAATGGACTCTATTTTTTGAGATCAAAACCTTGTACCTATGCAGACAAAAACCTTCATAGTTTTTATTCCTTAATTGTTATTTTTTTGTTAGAAAGTTGCACGGAAAAAACCTTTTTTCAATAATAAATATGTTATAAAATCACATGCTGTTGCAGAGGTTTTGTGTAATAATTAGTTACAGTATATTTTTAACTTTACTTAACACTAGAAAAAAAGTAAAGATAAAAAAAAAGCCTCTGATGAAAAAAAAAAAAACAATAAAAAATATTTTCATGTGACACTTTTATATATTAAGGTATCCAATATTTTTTTTATTTTTTTTATGATTTATTGTTTGCATAGAAAATATATTCCACGTCTTTAAAATTGTTTTTTATTTGTAGAAATAGCCTTTTTTTTGCATATATATCTCCGTTTTTTTTTTCTGTTTTTTTTTCTTTGTAAAATAAAATATTTTTCTAAGCTATGTGTAAAGAAAAATAAAAAAAGTTATATTTTTGTTTAAAAATATGCAGGCTTCATATGCTTATAAATGATAACTTAAAACATTCAAGAATTCCCTTTTAATTAGTAAAAATTGCAAAGGCGTATAAAAATCTGTAGTAAAAGTGGCTGCCGGAAAACTCCGCAAATTAGTGCCAACAATGGAAAACAATATACACTAGTAATTGTCGATGTATTGCATTTTTGACCATTTATTAATATATATATATAACTAAAACTTATGTATTTTCTATGTGCATTGCTGCAAATCTAAAAGTTATATACAGACAAAAAATCCCAGAATTATGTATTTTTGCGCAATTGAAAATACTACTAAGACTATCAGTATATTTTGTTGCCAACTGTTAGGGCTTAACAAAAAATAATTCCATATACCATATATGGCCATACAATATATGGCAATAATAGTGGAAAGATTCGTCTTAATATTTTAGTAAAAAAGTATATACGAAAAATCGAAAAATGATGGCTTTTGTAGGCATTTAGCAAGCAAAATTTTTTTTTTTAAAAAAACAAAAAATATTATTACTTTAGAAAAAATTGATTTATTTGTAATAGGTTTGTTTAAATAATATATTTAGAAAGTTTTATATATAGGTTTTGAGAAAATCTATCACAAAATAAAAAATATTAGAAAGTTTCGGAAATGTATCTTAAATATAAAAAAAAATACAAAACTATAATAAACCAAGATTTCAATGCAAATTTGTATTTATGATGATTTGAATTGTTTTTATATACTTCAGTAACCCTTGCAGAACGAAACTTTTTGAACTGTACGTCTTTTTTGGTCTGGGCTTTTTATTGGAACTCTAGAAACTTCTGAACTAATTTAAAAACCTTTAAAGTCGTGTTAATGGTATTTAAACGGCTCTGTTGTACCTTTTTTGCATTGATGGTCGATAATTCGCAATTATGCAAATTTATATTAATTTTTCTACACCCTTAACATTTTTTTAACAAAAAATAGAACAAACTCCGAATTTTTTGTCCCTAAATATACACTAAGATCGAAAAGTATAAATTTTTGATTTTTTTGTTGAGGAATATGGTAACCCCATTATTGAAATTATTGCAATAATGGTAGGGAGTAAAAATACTGCCCCATAATATTTCCATACCATAATGCAAAGCTCTGCCTACTAAAATTGTAAAGGAAAACCCAAATGAGCCACGAACATGCGATTGAATCTGTGGATTGTCAACTAAACAAAAGATCTACTTAAGATGTATATGATCTTACGTAAACTGTTTTCAAAAATCAATAAGATAAAT
>JAQFYM010005134.1:0-13862 GCA_034694785.1 Agrenia bidenticulata
TAAAAATAATAACTAAATTCAAAATATGTTTAGAATGTTGTGCAACGCAAATAATGTTATGGTTATGTAAATACATGCAAGAGTAAAAAGCAAAATCTTTCTTTATATACTGTTACCATACGCAAAAAATATCTTCAACGCAACAATTTGACTGCATTTCTTATGCAAGAGATTTACAGGTACAAATAATAGTCTTTATGGTATTATATGCCATCCCCTGGTATTTGAAAGTCAATGTTGAAAGCGTATCTATTAACTTGCAGTTACAATATGTATATTTTACATATTCATAAAGCATTTTTATTATTGTATTAAAGCATTTTTTTTTATAAGATGATGTTACATTTTATAACATTTTCTTAACAAAGTCAACATACATGATCGGTTATTTATGTAATTGTATCATGTATCAGGTTTGTCTGTAAAACATTAGCGCGTGTCTGATTAGTAGGTTACTTCACATTATCTTTTTATTTAGTACCCTCAAATTAAGGTCTTGTAACCTAGAACATGCTATAAAATTTCGCCTTTTTTGAAACTGCAAACACACCTGTTTAATCTAATGTTATTTTTAAGTAACATCTATTTTATATTTTTTAAATGACACGTAATGCATACAGTTGTTTAAAGGATTTAAATTTTTATAGCATAGAAAATGTCTAGTTTATTTGTATTATATGTTTTTTTGTTCTATTAAGCAGACGCAAAACGTTTTAAAATAATTTAATTCGCATAAAATCGTAATTTTAAAAACTAAGGCGAACCATCTGAGTTTTTTTTGTACCATTAATGCTTTTTTGTCGGTGAAAATTTTTTGTTTCGTTTTAAATGCTTTTTTTATCCAACAGCGAATAACAAAATTATATTGGTTGAATTATTTGCTGACATTAAATAATTTTTAAAAGTTAGTGGTAGGCTTTTTAGATTAATGATGCCTTTTTTGCATTTTTTTACAGTATAATAGCAAAAAAATATGTTGTATCCGATAAAAAAATGTACCAAAAACATAATGAAAAAAAAAATGCTAAAGGTAAAGCCAAAAAAACACTAAATATCTTTACATTTATAGCTGAAAACTATTCAGCGGCATTGAATCAAAATAAATAACAAAATTTTGGGCTTTTATATTACACGAGGTGCAAATATATCAACAGGAACAAGTTTATATACACATGCTATGGCCAAAAAAACAATAATTTATCGCGTTTACCTTTTTTTCTGCTTTTTTATATATTTAAATGCTTTTTTTTAGTTTGAAATGCTTTTTTGATTCCCCTACTAAAAACTCATATAATACGGCAAAGACTAGAGAATCAACACAAAAAGATATGTTGCGCTCAAATTTTTACTTCCGGGTAATTAATACAGTAAAAAACTGATTAATTTTTTTTTTTTTTAATTTTATAATAATTACCTGAAATTTAGGCTTTTATCAAAAAAAGCTCTTTATAAACATTGTGATTTCGTGATTACTTCTGCCTGTATTTGATACGTAAAAGCTTAACTTTACAGTTTTTAGCAAGAAAAATTAGAAAAAATTAATAAAAAATTAATATATTGTTAAATATAAAGTGCGTGGAATTAAACCCTTGCACAAAGCGGTTTACAAAAAAAATTTACAATTTGGTCGTTTATACTGTTCGTATGTCTATACGTTATTGCCTACATTATCTGTTTTTATTAATAAAATTTAGAATAAATAAATATTTTTTTTTATATTTTGATAGTATAAAATGCGTGGAATAAAGATGTTTAAAAAAAACATACTAGAAACAAGTAAATAATTGCTGCTTTTTGTATATTTATTCATTTTTTTATGAGCCTCATTAAACGCTCTTGCTAAGAAAAATTAGAAAAAATAGACAAAATATACTTTTTTAAAAGATGGTCGTAAAAGAACGTCTTGAACATAAATGCCAATTCCAAAAACTTAAATATTGGTCATGCTTTTATAATTTTTTTTTATGTAAGCTCGTTTTTTGTCCCTATATAAAAAAAATAAGTAAAAAATAGATAAAATATAATAAAATATACTTTTTCACAACACAAGGGTCGAAAAAAAAGTCTTGAACAAAACTATTTATAGCTTACATAGTAAATATTTTTAATATTATGTTATAAATTTTTTTTTGTATGCAAGCTCTTTTTTTGTCTCTATATAAAAAAAATAAGTAAAAAATAAATAAAATAAAATATTTTTTTTAACAAAAACAGTTAAAAAACTAGTCTTATACAAAATTATTTATAGCTTAAAACGTAAAATTGTTAAACATTTTGTAGTAAAATTTTCTTTATGTATGCAAGCTTGTTTTTTGTTGCGATATTAAAAAGTTAAGGAAAAAATAAATAAAATAAAATATACTTTTTAACAAAAAAGGAGAAAAAAAATCTTAAATAAAACTATTTATAGTTAACATAGTAAAAATTTTAATTACCTTGTATCTATTTTTTTTGTATAAAAGCTCGTTTTTTGTCCCAGTATACAAAAATAAATAAAAAATAAATAAAATAAAATATACTTTATAATGAAAAAGGGTTCATAAACAACGTCTTAGACAAATTAAAGTAATTGCTAACATATTGATGGTTATAATATTTTGTAATAACTTTTTTATGCATGCAAGCTCGTTTTTTGTCCCTATATAAAAAAAAATAAGTAAAAAGGAAATAAAATAAAAAATACTTTTTAACAAAAAGGGTTAAAAAAACAGTCTTGAACAAAACTATTTATAGCTTACATAGAAATATTTTTGAGTTTTTAACAACTTTTTCATGTATGCAAGCTCGTTTTTTGTTTTTATATAAAAAAATAAGTAAAAAAAAATATATACTTTTTAACAAAAAAGGTCTAATGACGACGTCTGATACCGCAACATTTAAAAATAAAAAAGTTAAATGTACGATAAATTTTAGTACTTTTTTTTTGTATGCAAGCGCGTTTTTTTTCTCTTTATAAAAAACCAAGTAAAATATAAATAAAATAAAATATACTTTTAAACAAAAAGCGATGAAAACAAAAGCTACTAAAACAAATATATTCATACCGAACATAGTAAATATTTATTAATGAATCTTTTTAAAAGTTTTTTTTTTTTTGTTTAAGACGTTACTGGTAAGTCCATTTTTTCAAAAGTATATACTTTTTTTTTTATATTTTACTTAGTTTGTGTACGTTAGAGACGCAAAACAAATCCTTTTACAAAAAAAAAATACACAATATACTGAAAATATTTACTATGTTAGCTAATACTATTTTTGTACAAGACGGTGTTTTAATATCTTTTTTTAAAAAGTATATTTTATTTTATTTATATTTTACTTATTATTTAATATAGCGCAAAAAACGAGCTTTCATACAAAAAAAAATTTAATGACAATTTTCAAAAAAACTTAAAATGGTTTTAAAAAAATATTTGCGTTGAAGACGATTTTGTTATGCCATTTTTAAAAAAAATTATATTATATTATATTTTATTTATATTTTACTTTTACATTTTTTTGTATATAGAGACAAAAAACGAGCTTGCATACATAAATAATTCTTAAAACAACATATAAAAAATATTTATTTGGAAGCTATAAGTATTTTAGTGTAAGACTTTTTTTTCGACCCTTAAGTTAAAAAGTATATTTTATTTATATTTTACTTAGTTTTTTATATAGAGAAAAAAACGAGCTTGCATACAAAAAAAAGTAGATAACATAATATCAAAAATGTTGCTTATGTAAGCTATAAATAGTGTTGTTCAAGACTGTTTTATAAACCCTTTTTGTTAAAAAGTATGTTTTATTTTATATATTTATTACTTGGTTTTTTTATATAGGAACAAAAAAAGAGCTTGCATACATAAAAAAATTTTATGTACAATATATTATAAATATTAAATATGTTAGCTATAAATATTTTTGATTTAGACGTTGTTTTTGAACCCTTTAAGTAAAAAGAGTATTTTATCTTATTTTTTTTTTTTTTTATATAGGACAAAAAACAAGCTTTTATACAAATAAAAAGTCAATCACAATTTATCGAAAATATTTACTATGTACTATATTTAGTTTTACTGCATACTTTTTTTAACCATTTTTGATAAAAAGTATATTTTATACTTATTTTTTAAATATCTGGACAAAAAAAGAGCTTGCATACATAAAAAAAATAGAAAACGTAATATACGGTGTAAGCAATACATAGTTTTGTTTAAGACTTTTTTTTCAACCCTTTTTGTTAAAAAGTATATTTTATTTTATTTATTTTATACTTATTTTTTGTATAGGGACAAAAAACCTGCTTTATTACGAAAAAAATTAATAAAATTTAACAAAAATATTTACTATGTAAGCTATAAAAATATTTTGAAGAAGACTTTTTTTTTAATACTTTTTGTTTAAAAGCATATTTTATTTTATTTATTTATTACTTATTTTAAATATATAGGGACAAAAAACGAGCTTTCATACAAACAAAATTTTTTAACAAATTATCATACATATCGACTGTTATATATATAAATAATGCGGTTACAGACGTTCTTTTAAATTTTTTAATTTAAAGTAAATTATATATAACTTATATTTTTATTTTTTTGATCAAAGGACATACAATAAGGCTCTTACAATTAAAAAAAAATTACATAAAACAGCAAAAAATAAGGCAATTGTAAAATTTTTGTGTAAGTAGTAATCCCACGCATTTATAAAGAAAAATGAAATAAAATGTATTTTTTTTCTAGTTTATTTTAAGAAGACTAAAAGTTTAACAACCTTTTCTTATATAAAACGTTTTACAATTTTTCGTTTTATATAATTTTAAGACGCAGTAGTAATCTGATTATGGACACGAGATTGTTTTCGTATTTGTTCCACAGCCTTAAAATCTTCTTATCTTGTTCAACATATATTCGTTCTCTTCTTATAGGCAAGCCCCCATTTATAAGCCGCAACAACTCTTTCAAATTCATCCCTTGAATATCTAGTATTGTTCCTGCAATTTCTGTAAAACTACATGATTTTTTTGTTCTTAATATTTTTTATTTTGCTATGAAATCCTTCGGCTTAATTATTGGTTCTGCCGCGTATAGTTCTAAAGTGATTTTAAACTATTCTGTCGTTTAGAGCTCATTTATTACATATCCATTTTTTCAGAACATTTTAAAAAAATCGTGAAATCCTAGTATCCTGTTCACAGCGCAACAAAATTATATGATCTCAACAGTTTTCTGTTTCGGCTAAAGGTACTAGTGGTAAAGCACATATATGTTCTACAATATCAATAAAATATTGATTTGTACTATAAAGAGTATCCAGACCTAGATTTTGTATTTCCTTCATATGGCCTGTTCAAAACGAAATACAAACCTCGGCTAAATTAAAGTCTGGAAAACATGTCGTATTGCATTTAATTCTGCGATTTTAATGCTTTATCTGTATTGATATCGGCAAAAAAAAACATACTAAATATATTAAACTCGCATTTAAATTTTTGAATACATTCCAAAACAGTGCTTCGGTTTGTCCATTCAGAAATAAAAAAAATAAGAGGAAATGTTTGGCCATTTAATTCCGCATGCATTATATACAGTTGTTTAAATTCCTCTGAGGATGTTATGCAGGTTTCTTCCAAAAATAGTTGTATATTATTTCTTCTAGTAATTCTTAATAGAAACCCGATTTGAACCATTATTATAATTTCGTCGAACGTAAACTCATGGCAAATAAAAAAATTTGTATTATTCGCCATGGGCAATAAAACTGGCTTGAGCTCTTCCTCATAAGGGCGTTTACTTTTCCATGGTTTGCATTCATTTTCATCTACTTATAACGCCTTTCATTAAATCATCTAAGGGTAAACGACAAAAAGTTGTACTATTCCAACCATGCTGCATGCTCTCTATTCTTTTTATGGCGGCAAATATATTTTTACCTTTAGCCCGACGAGAATTTGTCATATACTTCAATGTAATAACTTTTAAATCCATTTGTAATATCTTATACAAATGGTTCAAATGGTTATGTTGATTTGTAATACTTATCAATCTACCACTTTCCGTCTTTATTCTTGAGTGGCAGATTTCCATTTTACACTTTCAATATGCATCACAATCTTTTGGCCTACTTTGTATGCGAAAACAAAAGTTCTTAATAACAGGAACTATATTATTACGGGATCCTAGTATCCAATAAATTTCAACATTTATGAGGGGGTAAATTATTGGGCGAATTAAAACCGGGGAATTGGGATTGGGCGAATTGAGGCCGTACCAAAAATATGAGAAGGTTTGCTTGAAGTATGAATTTAGAATATTAAGAATTCTAAATAATCAGAATTCCGAAATTTACGAATTCCAAAATCTCGGAATTTGAATAGTATAAATTCCAAATATTTGAAATTTTAAATTTCTTAAATTCCGCATGTTCTCTTCGCGCTATAAAAATCAATGCAATATTAATAACCATATTACTTATATTCTAAAAACATAGTGTCATTGTCAAATAAATTACAAACAATTTGCACTCAATGCATATATTTATAGCTATCATAAAGATAGCATTTTTTATAAAAAAAATATAAGAAAATAAAAAATGTTTTCTCTATTTACCATAATGGTTATTATGGAGGGAAGGCCATTTTGTCTTTCCCCTATAGGCCCCCTAGCCTATTCGATACCCCTGGTAAACTTCCAAATTTAATTCATAAAATTGATTTGAAGTATCTCTAAAATATTTTTTTTGAAATATTTTGTTCCGACAATATTATTTTTGGCTAAACAAATATGGATGCTGTGTTTTATGGACTATAGAAAAAAATAAGTAAATTATGATTATTTACAAAATATGTAATTAAAAGCCTGCTGATTTTTATTCATATAAATATATTATTTGTTGTTGTTATTATTTCATGAAAAAAGGTAAGTATATTTTCAAAACAACACAAATACTTATATCCACGATCACTAATGTTTTTTACTAATATCTGTGGTTTCCTGTCTTCTATTGTTCTCTTCCTATTCGTTTTTAAGTTCTTTTCTTGTTGGTTAAATCCTCTTACCTCATTTATAAATTTTCTTAATGCTTTAAGGTATTTACTTATCGTTACTTCTTGTGAAGTATTAAATTCATCGCAGAATGGTTTTATATTTTCGCATAAAATTGTGTATTTCTTTAGATCAATATTTTCCACTTCATACGATAATATTCCTTTATCAACATTGTTTTTATATCCATCAAAATAGTCAACTATCCTGCTTAAAATAATTATGCCTCTATTTGAAAACATGATATATGGTTTTTTTTGATATTTAGAATGAAATAAGTGATTTTCTACCTTTTTAACTACTCCGCTATTTTCAATTTCATATTTTTCACGGATACATAAATTTTTAATTTTTCCTCAAATAACGTGCATAAATCACTATCGTCACATATGAGAATAATTCTATATAGGATGTTAATAAACACTCTTATATGACACAAAGGATTCGCATATGTATGTTTTTTGTAAAATAATTTCTCTTCTATATATGTAAATCTATTAATAGAAAAGTTCAGATAGTAAAATGCATGCTTTTTAAATCCCATAATAAATAAAATTTCTGATATAATGTGAGAAAGGCTTAACTCCTTAGAAAAAAACTTAACTTCCTTATTAATAGCAATTAAATCCTTAGTAAATATTCGTTCTCTATAAAAAAAATATTTCAATTCACTCAGTTTTGACAGAAACTAACATATAGTACTAATCTAACTAGCTTATTCTTATCCTGCTTTATATGTTCTGGATTGCCCTCCCAGACATTTTTTATTCTTTTGATAAGTATTTTCAATTCAGGAAACGCATCGTTGAGTGTTCCAAAATTATCATTAATGCTATGTAGGGTTCGATCCAAGTAATGTTGAATATCTTGGTTATTAAATATTGATTCGTTATTCTTAGTTATTGTTATTGAAGCAAGATGCATAAATGCAACAAAATTGCTACTGACGTGTTCAGTAATATATTGCGCATACCAATGATCGTCCCCAGACAAATCTAATTTACTAAATAGATAATCACAATCATTTTCTTGAATATATTCTCTAATTAATTTAAAATCCAGATCTGTTCCCATGTATTTCTGCTCATGAAATCTTATCACAAAAGAAATATATTTTATGAACATATTCGCATAATCATCATTTCGTGGAGTTAAACGGCCCAACTGAGAACAAATAAATAGTGTTTGGCTGTTTGACTGGCCATTGGCAGTAGATGAAAATCCGCCAGGCGTAGGATGTTTTTTAGCATAATCATGTATCCTTTCACTTAAGCTAAAAGGCATTTCACCCCCTATATTTGGGACAATTTGTTGGATCCGATCTTTTTTTATATAATTTCGTTCAACACTGGAATTAATTTCTAAAAATTGCCCAGAAAAATCGCCCGAACCATTATTCAATATTCCTGGTCTCTGTGTTTGATCATTGACTTTCTTATCCACCAGAAAATCAATAACATCTTCAAATGAATCTTTGCAGTCTAAATCATACCAAATATCTTGATGAGAATAGCCATTGATGTTTAATTTTGGTATATCATCGTTCTTAAATTCATCCTGCAGTCCTAAAAAGTTTGTACTTTCTTTTAATGTGTACACATCACTAGAAACTTCTACTTTACTATCTAGATTTAAAAGAGCTTCGATTTCAGTGCTAGTAGGCCAACTCAAAGCCGGCGTATTTGTTTGATTAACTTCTAGTATATTGTTATTGCGTAAGACATTGTGTTTGTCTACATAATTTCCATGTAATCCATCCTGACCAATATCGTAATTACATTGCGTCTGTTTATTTATGCTATTGGTTGTTGCTATAAAAATAAAATTAAATATCGCCACATAGTTCAAATTGTTCATTTTGGGGTAAAAAAAATTAAAAAATTAAATGAATAAGTGGCAAATAAAGATTAACAACTGGAATGTGACCAGTTTTAAAAAAAAAAACCGAGTATGAGTTTTTTTTAAACACGACACGATCAACCCCACAATTTATGAGTCTTTGCTTCCCAGTCCCCATTTTTCACTAAAAATTAAACTACCAATGACATAAAAAGGCCAAAACAAAAATTACAAAACTAATAAAAAAAATATTATGTTTAATTGACAACTAATATACACAAAATTTTGATAAAATGAGCTTTATGGGATCATCTCAAGCCCAGTATCAACCATAACTACACAAATTAGTCAAAATTCTAAATGTTATACTATAAGTCCGCATGATTCACTTCATATTGTCTATTTGACGTCCCTTTCCTCGTTTTATTTGGAGGGAGAATAAGGAATGCGATAATAGAGAAAACATAAAATTTTTGTTTTGACCAAATGTACTGTTGTATTTTGCTACCCGTTGTATTTTGCTGCCCCTATTGTATTTTTCTCATTTACGTAAAAACATCCTCAATCGCAAACCTAAAAATTTTACTGTGTACACAAGGCTAATATATTTCTTTTTGCGATAACTTCAGATTTGTACGGCCTTTTTGATTGCGATAAAAGATAAAAAAAGTGCGATTTTAATCAAAAAACGCAAAAAAGCCACTAAAAGTGTAATTTAACAAGACACTACGTGTTGCAAGTATAAAATATGCAATTTTATTACAATTTGTATTTTTAAAATTTATATAAAAACGTCCAAAAATGCCAAAAAAATATATTATATAAAAATTAAACAAAATTTTTGTCTACAACATAGAATTTTGCGTTTATATATTTTAATCGTTGTTATTTTCAACGTTTATTTGCATCTTTACGGGTAGAAAAATACAACAGAAGAAGCAAAATACAACTGTTGTATTTTGCTACCAATAGATAAGAAAACGGAATTTGATTGGTTTAATTTTAAAATGTTGGAAAACAATTAAAAACGGTCTAATATGGCATAAAATTTATAATTTCGTGTTTTAATCGGTATATGAGATATATAATAATATGTTGAGTATGTTAAGGCTAACAAAACAAAATATATACAGATAAATGAAATTAGATTTTACGAATACTCAGTTTAAATAGTATAAAAAAGTTAGCTTTATGTTGTTTCTGTATAAAAATATTAACAAAAGTAAGCATTATTCATATGCAAATATTTAGATGCCATATTCTTTTGCAAACCAAAAACGTAAAAAAATATAAATATCATATTTCTGTAAACACAACGCATGAAATTTACACGCTAAGCATCAATAATTTTTTTGAACGGTGTAAAATTTAGTAAAAAACGATTATACTAAGTAAAATAACTACCTTTTTATACAGAGAATCAATCTCAATGAAAAATACCCTTTTAAACAATAACTTACATTATTCATTTTAACAAAAAACTTACTTCTTTCGGAAAAAACAAAAAAAAATATTGTACACTTTGTTTTTAAAATACACTGCATGATAAATCAATTCTTCTATAATAATATATTGGTTGAAAAATGCATAAAGTCTATTGTTAACTCGATATAAGATAAACTAAAACATCTGTTTATTTTTATGCACTATAGATTCAACGAATGTTAATTATTCTAAGTATAAATGTTTTATACGCATGCTACAGCTCGCATACGAAATAAACGAGAAATACATGATAAAGTTTGGAAATTTATAAAGCAAGAAAATGCCGACCCCTTACCAAAAAAACATCTGTCGTTAGATCTCATACATATAAATAAATTTTACTAACTAAGTGGTTATAAATTTTTGATGCTTTTACTGTCTTTAGGATTAGATGCATAAAAAAAATACTGAAAGATTTTTTGCAAAAAGACTGCACTGATGTTTCTTTTTTAAAACAAGAAATATGTAGTGTAATTTAAATGCAAGCGTAGACATGAATGCGCTTTACTTTTGAAAACTATAAATATCCGCTTGACAATTATTTTCATGAAATTCTTTTTCGAGGGATTTTTTTATTTTTTATTATTAAAAAAAATGCTTTCTAAAATATTTTTAGAAAGAAGTCAATTATATAACTAGCAAATAATCTAATTTCTTTAATAATATAGTCAAAATACCTAAACTAGAATTCCATTTTATAAGGTAATTCTAGTTGTGGTTAGATTTATTCTTTATAATGACAATAAACTGTATTTGCACATAAAAATATAAAAATATATTGTTTGCATTGTTTTTTTTGTTTTTTCATGATAGAAAGATCAGGAATGTCATTACAGTATGCCCATATTATAAAAGATAACTAAAAATACAAAATATACAATGGTCATAATAGGCCATTTTATTACAAACCAAATAGAATCAGAACAGACAAAAATATTTTTTTATTGATAGAAACAATTCTAATTACAGTGTTTTTAAATCTAGATTGTACATTATGGTAATCAATATAGTTTTTTACTAAGCAACAACTACAAATTTTAAATTTTGTGTCAATCAAAACAGTTCTCAGGTCAATCAATTAGGTTATACAAAAATAGACCAAAGCAAATCAGACAAACATGAAAAAATTATTAACTTTTTTACACTTTGAATAGACAATTACAATGTCTTTTCTGATTACTTAAAAATGTAGTCAGTCATATTTCACCAATCTGTTACCCAATTACAGCATTTTTTTTTTTATTTTACACACTACAATAGAGGTCCCTTTAGAAATGTAAATGGCAAAACTCGATGTAAAATAAAATACACATTGGGTCAGTATTTACTAAAGTGAAAAGATTTTTTATTTATTGATGTGTTGTTTGGTTTGCTTGGTTCTATTTAATTATAACCTTATTGATTGACATGAGGACTTTTTTGATTGACACGATGTACAGTCTAGATAGAAAAACCCTGTAATTAGAAATATTTTTAATAATAAAAAAATATTTTATGCATTTTCTGCTTCAAATTGGTTAATAAATGAAATGGTCTATTATGACCATTTTCGATTTTATAGTTTTTTATTTTTTCATTAATATGGCCATACCGTATTTTGATTCCGATCTTTATATCATGAAAAAAAAATAAACAATCAAAAAATATATTTTTATATTTTTATGTTTTTTATGTTTTTATACAGTTCATTTTCATTATAAATACTAAATCTAACCACGGTCAGAATGACCAAAATAAATGGAATTGTATTATGTAGATTTTGACTATATGATCAAATCAATTGTTTTATTTGTTAGTTAATTATATTTTATTTATTTTTTTAAATATTTTTGTTGAGGTCAGACCAGATAATCTGCCCTCACTGTAGAGATAAAATAAATATGTCTCTGAAAAAATAGATTGGAATCACGCCATAAGTTAATACTCTAAATCGACTTTTTCTGGTAAAAGCCCTAGCGATTTTGAGTAGGTTTGCGGTAACAGAATTGGTTTTAAATGTTAGAATGACATTTTAATCTATTGATTAATCTATCATGTGTCAAACATGAATTGTGATGTTTTGGGATAGATTAAAAGCTTTATAAGAAGAGACAATAAATAAAATAGCATCTTTAAAATGGTTTCCAATAAGAAAGTTAAGTCAACCCCCGCCTCATCCAAAAATTTTTAAAAAGCGTTTTTAATTTATTAATAATAACAAAAATTCAATTTAAAAAGAATTATATGAAAAGATAATGTCAACCGGATATATAAAGTGTTTGTAGAAAAGCACATTCGTGTCGTTAGCTGCATATTTTATACACAGAATATTGTTTATTACATAAGTTAAGCATCAGTGCCAGAGATGTCAATTTTTTTTTATAGTCTAAACCTGTTTAGTTAGAAAATCATCCAGATTTCACCTTTTTCGTTTATACATAAAAGTTTTTGAAAGCAATTTTTAATCGGTATACTTTCTACTGTCTAACATAAGTAGTTATGCTCTGTATATGTTAATAATAATGAAATGGTTCATTTAAAATTTACTACATTTGTATTGATGTATCAAGATTGTGTAATATACATGACAGTTTCTATGTTTTAAGACATAAAAAAATGCCAATTCGACACATGAAAGTAAAATATCGAGTCACGTACATATCTTTGTAATTTAAAGGGGTTCTGAGAAGTGACGTTTAAGACTGTATTTACAATTATAAAGGTACAGCCTACATTTTTGTCATAAAAAAATTTACTCGCATTGCAAGATAATAACAAAAACGGACCATAAACGCAGTAAAAACCAACTTTTACTGTCACTTAAACCCAAAATAACTGCAAGAAACTGCCTATATCCGTTAATTACTGCAGCCAAACTCAATTTTTTACAATGACAAACATTTATACCTTAGCAGTATGTTTCTTTCAATATGATCTACGTAGGATTATTGTAACGACTTAAAAATACATTTTATGGCGATACATGCCTTTTTTCACTATGAAATAAGTTTTTTTGCTACATAATTATTTTTAAACATGCTTTATTCTTAATATAACGTTGTTTATATAAAGTTTTTTTATAACAGTGATTTTATGTAAAAAATACGGGTAATTTTTTACTTTTATTGTGACCAGACATATTTTATATTGTACCGCAGTTTATAACTTGTTCTTGAACTAAAAAACCGTGTTAAAAGCATTTTACTGCATTTACTCACATAAAACTGCTCTTGAACCGCCCTTGTGATGCTACCATAATATATGGCAGGGATACCGAAATGGTATGAAAGTACGACTGGGATTCAGGGGCTCCGAATATGGTATGGCCATAATGTGGAACTCTGATAAAAACAGACCCTCCATAATGTCCATTATGGCCATATATGTTGGCAGGGCTTTCTAATATTGTATGGCCATATTATGGATTGAAAAAAATATTTTCCCCCATAATCAGTGGTGCTTTTCAGGGGGGGGGCTATGGGGCCGGGGGCTCCGCCCTCCCTTGAAAAAATTTTTATATTGCTTTTT
>JAQFYM010005135.1:0-13859 GCA_034694785.1 Agrenia bidenticulata
TTTAAAGAGAGTTATCGTGATGACGGACGGACGGACGGACACGGTGATCACATAAGCCCTGGCTCGGGCTAAAAACTGAAAGTAAATTTTTAATCTACCCTTTTGTTTTTTTGGTTGAGCTAGGATTGGTCATTGGTCTCGTGCTGCGAAATGTTGTGTCACCACGATCAGCGAAAACTCAGCCCAAGTTGGAAATGTTTCGAAATCCAGTGTCAAGAAAATATTTAATGGCTAGAAGTTTGTAAAACGTAGGAGCGAGCTCCGTGTTCAAACGATGACAAGTTTCGAGTCAACATCAGAGTAAACTTTAAGCTTATTTAAAAAATTATATTACAAACCTTAGACGATGTAAGAAATGTCATTCTAAATATACAAATCAATCTATTTTAAAACTATTTATAATTTTCAATGTAAAAACGATAAGTTTCATATGGATAGAGTCAGGGTATGGAATTTGAATCTAAAAGACTAATATGTTGTTCCTGTCCAACATGGTTTTCTTTTTCAGTCTCGATATTCATAATGACCCCGTTGGGTATCGTTTCCACAACTTTCAGTTCTCCCAAGGCATTGAGTCCTATTTTTTCCAGATCTGCTTTACTCATGTGGGCAACTATTCCAGCCCCTATGGCATCCCCCAGGACATTCACCCCCGTTCGGAATCGTTCCAGCAACCAATCTACAATCAAATTTAACCTCTACAACTTGGACAACCACTTTTATACACTTAAGCTACAATTATTACCGATGGGCATTATGTAACTTATGTAATCCAGTGGCAGACCCACCGATCCCAAAACTGTAAGCATGATCACCATTCCAACTTGTGGTATTCCTAGTCATTAAATTCCACAAAAAAGGCTTATTATTGATGAATAGGCCACCCCTTAAGGTAAATCGTGATTACGCCCCCTTTTCCCGTGTAACGTAATGGACGTCCCTTGATGACCCTTAATAACTAAAAAATAGTTTTGAATGCTCCTTACCTGCAGCTCCGATGCTTGTGGCGATTGAAATCAAACTGAAATGGAATTAAGATTTATTTTAAAGCTTGTAATTAAATTTGAATTCAAAGTGTTGATTAAATGGAGGCTGCAGTTAGTACCTTATAGTAATGAGCTCCCCAATTCCAAGAGTTCGACCGCAAAGTTGGGCAATGTAAATGGCCCCGATTGGGAGGTAGATGGCTGTGCCGTTCATATTCACCGTCGCCCCGATCGGGATGACAAAGCGGGAGACTCGGACATCAACTCCGTTTTTTTCTTCCAAGCAATTCAAAGTTATCGGCAATGTGGATGAGCTGTTTAGTTAAAAATTGTAAGTTATCATATCTACTGACCTTTAATTAACTTATTTCGTAAATGTAAAGGTCATAGGACAGCAATAGCTTTTTAAACTGGAAAACTATATTGTAAAAAAGGATGTGAGCCTGAAAGCTCTTATTCCCCGAGATTTTGTCGACTGAATTAAAAAGGGGACAAAATATCGGAAAACACATTTGAAATAAACAGCTGTTCGAAATTAAAATAGAATTTCATTGGAATTAATTCTCTATTGTTGCTTGCGTTTAGTAGTTAATTGTTAATAATAGGGAGTTTGTGTTACAATGATTTTTGGCTTGTAATCACAAGTCAAAAATGAGTGTAGGACAAAGTCGGTAATAACCTGGAAGCAGTTCCAAAAGCAGTGGCCACAGCTTGAAACATGTTGGCCATAAATGAAATGGGTGAAGTCCTTGTGAGAAGAACGAATAGCAATGGAAGTACAATCAACCCGTGAATTGCCAATCCTCCCATCACAGTTCCAAAGTACCAGCCGATGTTTTTGAAAACTGCTCCAATGTCTTCTGAATCCACAAGTTGACCTGCCACAAGGAAACAAATTGCCAAAGGGGAGATCCTAGAATTTTCATTTTAAATTTAAAAAAAAAAATTTTGTTTGGCACATTTTTTTATTTAAATCTGACAATGGACAACTTTAGTTTGTATTTAACCATATCTACTTAATTTATCTAAGTTTTATAATTCAGTAAAATTGTCGGGCAGTGTGTGTTTTTTATTACTGCTCCATAACTATTACACCGATTTCAAAGCTGAATAGCTCATGGGCCCGCAGACGCCTAGTTTTCTCAACAACAGATTTTGAAAAACTAACCTTTTGAACAATTCAAAATTTCCGACCGCCGCTACTAAAAACCGGTGAGTAAATTTTTAAATGTATTCGATTTCGACATTTTATCCTTTTAGGATTTTTTCGCCATATAATTCGAGTTGTTGGGGTTTATACAAGTAAAGTAGATGCATTGTAAGATTAGTTTAGATTTGAACGTACTTGACCACTTTGCTTGTGATGATCATTGTAGCTTCTCCAAGGGACTTGAAAAAATAAAGGACCGGTTTACCAGCTTCCCCCATTGCCCCCAGGGTCACTCCAAGTACCATCGAAAAAATCACAAGTCCCATCATATTCGTCCCAGCTATCATCGTCACTTCCACTTTTCTATCATCAAATGCTAGAGAAAAATTTAACAAATATTCAAAAACCCTTTTCATTCAATAGAATTTTGAACTTAAAGTTTCCAATCAGCTGTTTAATTCATCTTCCAAAAATTAGGAACATAATTAAGTTTTGAAATAAAGTGCTTACGTAGATTTGGATTGTCAGGATCATCCAGCACCACCGTTTGAGACTATAAATACATTTTTTTTTTAAAATTCAACAATCAGATTTTGAAAATTTTCAACAGTCCCAAATATGTTAAAAAAAATTCCCAAGTTTAAAAACAAATTGTGAACAACAACAACTGAGATTAAATAGCTCAAAAGCCTGATGCTTAAAACCCTACTTGACATTCTTGTGATAAGATTACAACCTTTTTCTGCATACACAACTGCATAATTTAATCCCAACAGCTTTGATGAATATTATGTAAATTTTTTAAATAAGTTAAAAAAAACATTTAAAAAAATACATACAACTTGCAACGTAGCTCCGACAAGATTAGGCGGAAATATATTTCGAACCAAGTCTAGCAAAGTGTCCACCGTGGACGAGTTTTGCGAAGGGCATTCGTTAGTTGAACTAGAATGTGTCCCCGGCTTGACAACCACCCCCAAAATAAGTCCCAACAAAGCCGCCACTGCCGTCGTCCCTAAATAATAGGCCATGGCTCGAGTCCCTATCTTCTTGGACAAGGACAAGTCCAAAGATCCGATGGCATCGATCAGTGAGCTGACGATAAGAGGGAGGATAAGGGCTCCTAAGGTTCGCAGGAAAAGATCACCCGGGAACTTAAGGTACATGACTTCCCTTGGGGTCCAGGGCTGATGGTGTTCCCTTAGCCCTAGGCCCATACCGACTCCTATGGCCACTCCGACAATCGTTATAATTGTAAAGAATGTCCCTCCTCCTAGGAATTCCTTCGTTTTTGGGCTTAATTTAAACATTTTGACTTTTTGGTGATTGGTTGTAAAGGTTTTTTTATATTTAAGTTTTTATTTGTTTGCAAAATTTATTGAAAGCTTCCTGATCTGTTTTGGCTTGTGGTGTTGAGCTTAGGATGTGGCTGGGAAAACTGGGGATTGGAGTTATGATAACAAAACAGGGTTTACCAATATTTTTTTGCTTTCCTTATCAAACTTTACTCATGAGATCAAAAGTGTTGGAAGTTTGAAGAACGATTAAGTGGAATGCAGGAATTAAATAACAAAATACAGCTCAACTTAGATATTCGGAGGTTTTAATGGAAAATTATTTTATTATTTAAAATTTTCAATTCGTTGGTATTTCTTGGTTTTCAAAATATTTTACCCTTACGACACAAAGGGTCAAAACCCTAAGAATTAGCAGAGGCTCATGTGGGTCTCCGTTTTAATAAAAGTTAGTAGTTGATGAGTGTTAGTGTGACGTTATGGTAAATGGAGTATTAAAAATGTGAAGTACTTGAACATTTTTAATGTTCATAGATTGATTGACATGTGTTTTTGATTTGATATGATTACAACTTACATTACAACACGATTACTTTAGGCTCTCGTTCTGTTTTCCCTGCCGACTTAAAGATCATTAACATTCTAATCGAGACCAGTGTTCTGATCCGATTCTGAGTAATCAATTCAATCATAAAAATATCTAAGGGTTATGAATTTAGTTAGTTAAATGGATTGGATTTCCAAATGCTCATAGTTCTGAACATATTTACTTTTTTTTAATACTATTTACACTTTTACACTTAAAAATTATGTTTATCTACAGCTTTTTACAATTTAAACGAGAGAAGCTATTGAGAATTAATGTAATGCCAAGGTTTATGATACGTGAACATTTTGATGGAAATCCTTAAAATTAAAGATATTAAAATATGTTTAAAAAAATCCGAAATTGACAAAAAACGTTGAATATTATAATCCAACCCGATATCCTTAATCAGCACAGAATAAAATTAATAAATTAATAAAGTTTTGAATCTTGTAAATTGTATTAACCTACATTTAATCCAATCTGCTTATTTCCTAATATTACATTCTTGGGTAAAATGACCAACATTGATGACCCATCCGATTTTGTATTGCCAACCGGAATTGGAGTACTAACTATTTCAGAACCTTCAAGAGTCCTTTTAAGAATCGTTGTGTTTGAACTTTTAAAAGTCCCGCCACTTTTTTTAAATACATTTTCATCGCTCTCTTCGTCAACTGAGGACAAAGTCTTATTACTCGTAGTGTCCTCTATTTTGGACTTATTGGTTGACAATTCAATTCCAGTTTTGTTGACCTCAGGGAGTGACCTCTGCATGAATCTTCCATCTGGTAACTTTACTTTTTTTCTCGCTAATCTTTCCTCAGAAGCTGAGTCATCTTTATAATTTCGTGGTTTTTGTCTTTCGGTCATTTTAGTGACCTGTGGATTATTTTCAGAAATTCCTTTCCTAGCTTGTGGTTTTAATATTTCTTCCTCAGAGTGTTGAGCATATTTTTCTTTGCCATATTTATGTCTTCTTAGCTCAGATGACATTTCTTTGTCATACGGATCAGATTTTAATCCACCTTTCCTGGAACGGATCTCTTTCTCTGCCGATTCGGATTTATCCAGCCCTGCATCTGCATCTCTACCTCTTCCAGGTTTTTCCCCACGTCGATCAGTTTCACGATTTTCCTTATTCGATTCTCCATCTCCTTTACTCTTAAATCGACTTGATTCGCCTTTTCTTGACGATACCTTCTCGTCGTCATTTGGCAGACGATCTTCCTCATTTTCTGATCCACGATCTATGACCTCATCCTTTGACTTACGATCTATGCCCTCATCCTTTGACTTACCATCTACAGTATCTTTTGAACGACCATTTTTACCGGATTTAATCAACACTAGGTCTTCGTTCTCCGAAAGACGATCGTCCTCATATTTAAATCCACCTTTGAGCTCATCTTTTGACCTGGGTTCGTCGTCATTCTTCAACCGACGATCGTCCTCATTCTTAGTTCCATCTACGACCTCATCCTTTGATTTATTATCTTCAGTATCTTTTGAAAGACCCTTTTTATCGGCTTTAACTAGGTCTTCGTTCTCCGAAAAACGATCATCCTCATTTTTAAATCCACCTTTGAGCTCATCTTTTGACCTACGATCGTTTTGATTCTTCCATCGACGATCTTTCCCAATTTCCGTTTCATCTATGTCCTCATGTTTTGATGGACGATCTTCCTCGTTTTGGGATGGACTTGAGTGCGTGTTCTTTAAGATATGATCTTCAGCATTCTTCCACTGACCATCTTCCTCGCTCTTCACAAGACGATCTTCTTTGGTTTTAAATCGTGCTGGCTCCTTTTTCCTTGACCCACGATCATCCTCATTTATCGACCCATAATCCTCCTTAATCTTCGACTGAAGACCCCTTACGTTTTCAGATCTATCTCGGTCCTCGTTTATTGATTCCGGAGCTTTCTTTATCTTGAGGCGAACTTCCTGGTTTTCAGATCCATCTAAATCTGTGTTCTTTGACACTGGCTCAAACTCTTTCATAGATCGATTGGGGTCGTTTTTCGTTGACCCACGTTCCTCATTATTTGACCTACGATCCCCCACGTTTTTAGATCTATCTGTGTCCTCGTTTATGGATTCCGGATCTTTCATGATCTTAAGGCGAAGTTCCCGGTTTTCATATCGATCTAAATCTGTGGTTTTAGACACAGGCTCAAACTCTTTCATGGATCCATCTTGGTCATTGCTCTTTGATCCACGATCTTGAAAGTGTTCAGATCGGTCGGGTCTTTTTTCCTTGAGCCACGATCTTCATAATTCTTCGACTGCCCATTTTTCTCGTTTTTTGACTCAAGATCGTCCTTAGTCATCGACTGAAGACCCCTTTCGTTTTCAGATCGATCTAAATCGGTGGTTTTAGACACAGGCTCAAAATCTTTCTTTGACCCATCTGGGTCCTTGCTCTTTAATCCACGATCTTCAAAGTTTTCAGATCGGTCCGGGTCTTTATTCTTTGAGCCTCGATCTTCATAATTCTTTGTCGGTCGGTTTTCCTCATTTGTTGACCCAGAATTTTTCTCAATCTTCGACTTAAGAATATCGTCGTTTTTATACCGATCTCTTTCGTCGTTTGTTAGCTCAGGATCTTTTTCAATCTTTAATTGACGATGATAATTGTTTTTAGATCGATCTGGGCCCTTGCTCTTTGACTGACGATCTTTATCGTTTTTCGAAGGCCCATCATCCTCTTTTAAAGATCCGTCTGTGACTTCGTAATTTGACCTAGGATCTTCAATATTCTTGGAACGAAGCTTTTCCTCAATTTTAGCTTCCGGTACTTCCTCAACCTTTGACCCACTATTTTCTACATTCTTCAACCGACGATTGTTCTTATTCTTTGACCTACGATCGTCGGCATTCTTTGAAATACGATATTGCTCATTGTTGGATTGATCTAGGTCCGCCTCCTTTGACCCAGGTTCTTTCTTAATCTTTAATCGACCATCTTCATCATTTTTCAATCGCTCTGGGTCATCTTTCTTTGACCCACGATCTTCCGCATTATTTGACTTGACTGATTGCTCGTTTTTAAATGAATCTGGTTTGGCGTTCTTTGATCCAGGTTCTTTCTTTATCTTCAATCGGCGATCTGTATCATTTTCAAATTGGTTGGGGTCATCGTTTTTCTCCAGACGATCTTCCTCTTTTATAAATGTATGTTGGTCCTTGTTCTCCGACCCAAGACTCCCTGCCTTGTAAGATCGATCTGAGACCTCGTTTCTGGACCCAGAATCTTCCTTAATCCTCCACCGAGGTTTATTGTTTGTTTTAAGTGGATCTGACCCCTTGTACGTTGACCCAGTGTCGTCCTCGTTCTTGAAAGGGCCATCTTCATCCTTATTAGATGGACCAGAGTCCTTATTCTTCGAATCTTCATCTTTTTCATCAATCCGACGACGATCGTCGTCGTTTCTAAATCCACCTTGGTCTTTGCTCATTGCTCCACGGTTAACATGATTCTTAGATGGACGACCATTCTCGTTTTTGGACCGATCTATGTCCTCAGATTTTGATCCAGAAGCTTGTACAATCCTTGAGGAACGAGCGTCCTCGTTTTCCACCCCATCATCTTCCTTATTCTTTGACACACCACCCTTCCCGGTTTTATATCGATGTGGGCCCTCATACGGACGGACATCCTCGTCGTTTTTGGAAACACGACCATTTTCAAAATTAGAGTCAGTATTTTTAGAACGAGTTGATTCGTAGCCGTTTGACCTTCCATCTTTCACCTTCTTCTCTTGAGGAACGTCGGCAGTTTTTGACCAAGGATTGTCTGGTATATTTGAGTCCCGATTTTTTTCATCTGACTGTTGAGGGTCAATTTCTTTATCTTTAATTGGTGGTTCCAAGGTCTCTTCTTCTGATTGGCTAGATTTCTCTTTTTTAAAGCTACCAAAACTTCTTGCCATAGAAAAGCCGTTTCTCGGAATTATCGAGTTTAAAGGTTTGCTCTTTGCCGTCTGTTGGGTAGAAGTTTCCAGAAGAGGCTTCACTCTACTCCCACTGATCTTTGGGTTACCGGTGGTGGCACCACTTTCGACATGTGAAATATTAGTCACTCCTGCATTTGTAGATACCGTCGATTCTGTTGACATTATACCCTCATGGGTAGGTGCAGATGTTGCTGTTCCTGCAGCAATATCAAAGTCACCTCCAGATTTGCCGATGATAATCTTTGGACCAGGTTGGGATGGTAGTGTTCTCATTTCTGCATCTTCTTTGGCCATACTCTTAAGCAATGCCTCAATTGTTCCTTCAGCTGTCTTCTCTTTTCCGGCCAAGGCTGCCTCATCCACAAACTTTGCCTGTTGCAAGGATTTGCCCCCCTCCAACACCTTTGGTTTGTCAATTTGAGTCTCCCCTGAATGACGGGGTGTCCACAGGTAAGGTTTTAATGTAGTAGATGCAAGTTTCGGAAATATATTTTTGATGTCATTAGTAGTGTCGGTATTTTGGCCGGTATTGTCCCTAGGTAGACTTGATTTCTGATCCTTGCCCTCAGATCCAATTTGGTTTACAGGCTCCGAATTTCTAATATTGACAACTTCTTTGTCAGAGGGTCGTACTGATGTCCCTTCTTCCGACTCGCTGTCAATTTCTTTCTTAAAGCTATTGAAACTTCGCGGCATGGAAAAATGGGGTTCCTTAACTATTAAGTCCGAGTGTTGACCTTCTTCATTCATCTTAAGGGTGGAAGTTTGAGGAATTTCGGGGGCTCTGTTTCTCCCAAGCTGTGATTTAGCAGTGGTGGTATCACTCGGTACTGGTGAAGTATTTGTCCCTCCAACATTTACAGCTTTCTCTGTGGTCAGTGTCACCATCTGGTTGAGTACGGTTGTTGATCTTCTTTTAACATTAAAATCAGTCCCAGATTTCTCGTTCATAATCTTGGATTCAGGTTGGGATGGTGGTCGTCTCATTTCAGAATCTTCTTTGGCCATACTCTTTAGTAAGGCCTCAATTGTTCCTTCTGCTGACTTTTCTTTTCCTGCCAAGGCAGCCTCTTCAGCAAATTTTTTCTGTTCCAAGGATTCGTCCCCCTTTGCTTGGGTCTCACCTGGAGTACGTAGTGTCCACAGGTAAGGCATCGCTGTAGTAGACACAAGTTTCAATAACATACGTTTGACATCACCAGTTTCAGTTTTTCTACCCTCATCGTCTCTTGACCGATTTAAATTCTGATCCTTGTACCCGCGATCTTCATTGCCCTTAGATCCACTTTGGTTGAGAGTGTCAGCAGGGCTCTTATTAAAATGGTCCACTCCTTTGTCCAAGGGTCGTATGCGTAGTGATTGTCCCTCTTCAGACTCTCTGTTCATTTCTTTCTTATAGCTATTAAAACTTCTCGGCATGGGAAAACGGGGTTCCTTAACTATTAAGTCCGAGTGTTGACCTTCTTCATTCATCTTAAGAGTGGAAGTTTGAGGATTTTCGGAGCCTCTATTTCTCCCAAGCTGTAATTTATCAGTATCAGTCGGTAGTTGTGAAGTATTTGTCCATCCACGATTTATAGCTTTCGTAGACTCTGTAGTCATTGTCACTTTCTGGTAAAGTACAGATGAGCTTCCTTGAATATCAACGTCAGTCCCAGAATTGTCGATGATATTCTTGGGACCAGATTGAGCAGAAGGTGGTTTAATTTCGGCTTCTTCTTTGGCCATACTCTTTAGTAAGGCCTCGATTGTCCCTTCAGCTGTCTTTTCTTTCCCGGCCAAGGCAGCTTCTTCTGCAAAGTTCGTCTGCTGCAAGGATTTGTCCCCCTCTGACACCGCAGGTTTGCCAGCTTGAGTCTCCGCTGGATTACGGGGTGTCCACAGGTGCGGTATCGATGTAGTAGACCAAAGTTTCGAAAACATGTTATTGACCACATGAGAAGTTTCAGTATTTCCACCCTGGCCCTTCATTGATCGATTTAAATTCTGATCCTTGGACCAGCCGTCTTCCTTGGCCTTAGACAGACTTTGATTGAAAGTCTCAGCAGTGCCATTTCTACTATTGTCAACTTCTTTACCAGAGGGTCGTACTGATGTTCCTTCTTCAGACTCGCTGTCAATTTCTTTCTTAAAGCTATTGTAACTTCTCGGCATGTGAAAACGGGTTTTCGGGACTAATAAGTCCGAGGGTTGACCTTGGTCATTCTTAAGGGTGGAAGTTTGAGGATTTTCGGAGCCTCTATTTCTCCCAAGTTGTAGTTTATCATTGGTGGTATCACTTGGTACTTGTGAAGTATTTGTTTCTACAACATTTACAGCTTTCTTTGTAGTCATTGTCACTATCTGAGGGAGTACAGCTGATGACTTTCTATTAACATCAAAATCAGTCACAGATTTCTCTTTGATATTCTTGGGGTCAGGTTGGGATGGTGGTGGTCTCATTTCGGCGTCTTCCTTTGCCATGTTCCTTAGTAAGGCCTCAATTGTCCCTTCAGCTGTCTTTTCTTTCCCGGCCAAGGCAGCCTCTTTAGCAAAGTTGGTCTGCTGCAAGCTTTTGTCCCCCTCGGACACCTTAGGTTTTCCAACTTGAGTCTCCCCTGGAGCAGTTGCTGTCCACAGGTGCGGTACCGATGTAGTAGACACAAATTTCGAAAACATGTTATTGACCACATGAATAGTTTCAGTATTTCCACCCAGGTCCTTCATTGATCGATTAAAATTCTGATCTTTGGACCAGCCATCTTCTTTGCCTATGGGGCCACTTTGGGTGATAGTGTCAGCAAGGCCGTTATTAAAATAGACATCAGTAGCTTGAGTATTTCTAACTTCATCGTCCCTGGATCTATTTAAATTCTGATCCTTGGACCATCCATCTTCCTTGGCCTTAGATAGACTTTGGTTTAAAGTCTTAGCAGTGCCATTATCAATATTGTCAAATTCTTTTGCAAAGGGTCGTACAGATCTCACTTCTTCAGACTGGCTGATAACTTCTTTCTTGACGCTATTAAAACTTCTCGGCATGGGAAAACGGGTTTTCGGAACTATTTGTTCCGAGCCTTGGCCTTTCTGGCTTATCCTCGGGCGATCTTCCTGGTTTTCAAATCGATCTAAATCTGTGTTCTGTGACACCGGGTCAAACTCTTTCATGGATCCATCTGGGTCCTTGCTATTAGACCCACGATCTTCAAAGTTTTCTGATCGGTCCGGGTATTTATCCTTTGAGCCACGATCTTCATAATTCTTTGTATGCCGGTTTTTCTCGTTTGTTGACCCGGGATTTTCCTCAAATTTCGACTTACGATTATCGTCGTTTTTATATCGATCTCTTTCATCGTTTGTTAGCTCAGGATGTTTTTCGATCTTTAATTGACGATGATAATTGTTGTTGGTTTTAAGTGGATCTGACCTCTGGTACTTTGACCCAATGTCGTCCTCGTTCTTCAAAGGACCATATTCCTCTTTATTAGATGGACGAGAGTCCTGTTTCTTTGAGTCTTCATTTTTTTCATTAATCAGACGACGATCTTCGTCGTTTCTCAATCCAATGATGTCTTTGCTCATTGATCCACTATTAATATGATTCTTAGAAGGACGACCATCCTCGTTTTTGGACCCGACTAGGTCCTCGGACTTGAATCCAGAGTCTTGTACAATCCTGAATTGACGAGCGTCCTCGTTTGCCACCTTTACGGATTTATATTGATTTGGGCCCTCATACGGACGGACTTCCTCATCGTTCTTGGACACACGACCATCTTCATTTGAGTTACGAACTTCAATGTTTTTAGAACGAGTTGATTCGTAACCGTTCGATCTCCCAACTTTTACATTCTTTTCTTGAGGAACGTCGGCATTTTTCGACCGAAGATTGTCTGGAATATTTGAGTCACGATTATCTACATCTGACCCTTGAAGGTCAACTTCTTTATCTTTAATTGGTGGTTCCAAGGGATCTTCTTCTGATTGGCTAGATTTCTCCTTTTTAAAGCTACCGAAACTTCTTGGCATAGACAAGCCGTTTTTCGGAACTATTGAGCTCAAATGTTTGCTCTTTGCGGACTGTTGGGTAGAACTTTCCCGAAGAAGCGTCACTTGTCTCCCACTCATCCCTGGGTAAGTGGTGGTGGCACCACTTTCGACACGTGAAATATTAGTCCCTTCGCTACTTCTAATTATTGTCGATTCTGTTGTCATCTGAAGGGTACGTGCCGATGTTGCTGTTCCTGAAATATAAAAGTCACCTCCAGCTTTGCCGATGACAATCTTTGGACCAGGTTGGGATGGCGGTGTTCTCATTTCTGCTTCTTCTTTGGCCATACTCTTTAGAAAGGCCTCAATTGTCCCTTCAGATGTCTTTTCTTTCCCGGCCAAGGCTGCTTCATCTGCAAAGTTTGTCTGCTGCAAGGATTTGTCCCCCTCTAATACTTTAGGTTTGTCAACTTGAGTCTCCCCTGGATTACGGGGTGTCCACAGGTAAGGTTCCCGTGTAGTTGATGCAAGTTTCGGAAACATATTTTTGATGCCATTAGTAGTGTCGGTATTTTTGCCCCTGGACCGATTTGAGTTCTGATCCTTACCCTTAGATCCAATTTGGCTTACAGACCCAGCAGTGCCATTTCTAATATTAATAGCTATTTTTTCAGATGGTCGTACTGATGTCCCTTCTTCAGACTCGCTGTCAATTTCTTTCTTAAAGCTGTTGAAACTTCTCGGCATGGGAAAACGGGTTTTCGGAACTAATAAGTCCGACAGTTGACCTTCTTCATTCTTAAGGGTGGAAGCTTGAATATTTTCGGAGCCTCTATTTCTCCCAAGCTGCAGTTTACCAGTGGTGGTATCACTTGGTACTTGTGAAGTATTTGTTGCTACAGCTTTCTCTGTGGTCATTGTCACTATCTGTTTGAGTACTGCTGATGACCTTCTTTTAACATCATAATCAGTACTAGATTTCTCTTGGATATTGTTGGGGTCAGGTTGGGATGGTGGTGGTATTTTCTCGGCGTCTTCCTTTGCCATGTTCCTTAGTAAGGCCTCAATTGTTCCTTCGGCTGACTTTTCTTTTTCAGCTAAGGCAGCCTCTTCCGCAAAGTTGGTCTGCTGCAAGCTTTTGACCCCCTCGGACACCTTAGGTTTGCCAACTTGAGTCTCCCCTGTCGTAGTTGGTGTCCACACGTGCAGTATCGATGTAGTAGACGCAAGTTTCGAAAACATATTTTTGACATCACCAGTTTCAGTATTTCTACCCTCGTCGTCCCTTGACCGATTTAAATTCTGATCCTTTGACCAGCCATCTTCATTGCCCTTAGATCCACTTTGGTTTACTGTGCCAGCGGGGCTCTTATTAAAATGGTCAACTCCTTTTTCCAAGGTTCGTTGTTGTTGTGAAGGTCCTCCTTCAGACTCCGTGTTCATTTCTTTCTTGAAGCTATTGAAACTTCTCGGCATGGGAAAGCGGGTTTTCGGGACTATTGAGTCCGAGGGCTGACCTTGATCATTCTTTAGGGTGGAAGCTTCAGTATTTTCGGAGGCTCTATTTCTTCCAATCTGTGGTTTACCAGTGCTAGTAGCACTCGGTATTAGGGAAGTATTTGTCCATCCACCATTTATAGCTTTCGAAGACTCTGTGGTCATTGTCACATTTTGATAAGGTACCGATGACCTTCCTTGAATATCAAAATTAGTTCCAGATTTGTTGATGATAATCTTGGGGCCGGATTGGGCCGATGGCGGTTTCATTTCTGCTTCTTCTTTGGCCATACTCTTTAGTAAGGCCTCGATTGTCCCTTCAGCTGTCTTTTCTTTCCCGGCCAAGGCAGCTTCATCTGCAAAGTTCGTCTGCTGCATGGATTTGCCCCCCTCCAACACCTTCGGTTTGTCATCTTG
>JAQFYM010005136.1:0-13859 GCA_034694785.1 Agrenia bidenticulata
TTTTATTTTAAAATCCAAATAAACAAACTTTTGAATAAATTTTTTAAAAAAATAAAAAAATGTTAGAAACATGCATAGATTATGTTTTTAAGCCCTATTTTTTAAAAAACACTGACTACCTCCCGCTTCAAAAATTCCGGTGCACACCACTGATAACGTTTAAATAAATGGTTTTTGGTTAAAAACTATTTGATTTTGCTTTTTTAATTTGTAATTGACTTGGTAAAGGCACAACTCTTAAAGGCAGAAAAGAATTACGGACAAGGCATTTAAGGCATTATGTTTTGGGGCCTTAGGCTTAGGGGTTTTCGTAAATATGATAAAACAAGACTTTTTACAAATACAACATGAGATAAAACGCTTTTTCCTTTAAGCGCAAACAAGGGCAAGCTTGCAGTAATTTCTAGATAATAATATTTATAGAATTCCTTTAAAAGTTTTTTTTAAAACAAATTTGTGCAAAAATGCACGAAAAATCAAAAGTAAAAATTATGTAGCTTTTTTATTGAAATGATTTTTAAACAGATTTTTTATAGAAAAGTATATTTTATTTCACTATACTTAATTTACTATAAATTAAGTATCATGTTTTCGCGCGAATACTTTTTGCAACTTTTTACCAAAAGACGAAATTATACCAAGATAAGTAAACAAAAAATAAAAATTTCTTGTTTATCTAAAACAGCATTTATACGCTTTTCTTGTTTTTAGATTTTAGCAAAAAAGGTATTCTAATTTTTTAGATCAATCAATATATGATATTTAGTCCAAGGTCTTTTTTCTATTATTTTTAGAAAAAAAAAATAGTATATGGTAAACTTCTACAAAATATGCCTTGGAAAGAACAATTAGCACTTTTACTTTTTGATTATTTTCTGTTGTGATAAAAGCCTTAGAGAACAAGTCGTGTCATGTACTAGTCTTGTGAGATCTACTTTTGATGACCTTTTCCTAAATTCTAAGGCAAAAAAAAATGTTTATTGCAAATTTATCACATGTTTGTTTGTTAGATTTGCAAAGATACATCTCACTAGCTACTAGAAGTAATTGCATTTGTTTTGTATTTCTAATGTTGCCAGTAAAAATGCGTTGTCAAATTGTTTTATCTTAACTTAAAAGGGGGTTTATTTGTTGACTAGATACAACACTTGTTTTAAAATTTTTTTTCTGTTACATTTAAGCAAAAAATTGTAAATACAATAAAAGAAAAGCTAATATTGTGTTAGATAATTTTTTTATAGTAATAAAAATAGACCAAATATTTTTGCTACCATTTTATATTTAATCTTTACAGTTTTTTTAAAAACTACTTGTCAAATATAGTGGTGATTCCCTTTTTAGTTCAATTTTAATTGTTTTAAACATAAGAATTGATGTTATTGCCATATAAAAATATTAAAGAAGATTTGCCAATCATCATGTAATTTTTTACTGGTGATTGATAAAAAAACTAACAGCAGATATTTTAAAAAGCAACAAATAAGCGGCAACTGAAGATATCGCATACCACTACTACAATATTGTAGAATTAATTAATACGGCCATAAACAAAGTACCTACGGACTTCTGCAATGCCATTCCGTCCCTGCTGTAAAGGTACAAAATTGCTTGTTAATGACAAATCTTGCTTTTGCTTTCTATAAAGCAATAGTCAAAAAAAAAACATCTGCTTATAAATTTTGATGACTAATTTGTATACTCCTCCATCACGTTAATAAGATTTTTCAACACGTATTTGACATCTAATCTGACGATTTTTTTTTTGCAGCAATAAAAAAACGATGTGTAAAGGAAAATTTATACAATGTTAATTGCGGCTACAAAAAAATACAATTTAAAGGTCTATTCTAGACTCTTTTTTATACATAAAACCTGGTATAAAGCTCTACGACGCAATTATTTACAATAGGAGATCTTTTTTAGCCATATAGACTTTTGTTTGCTAAGAATAAAAAGACCATAACATATTTAAAGGTTATTTCATATATTTTTGTATCAATAACAAAAGTAACTTAATGCAATGCCGAATTAAAATATACCATAATGTTGCATTTACTTTGTTACATTTAACAGATATTTTCTTGTTATTCATGTCTATGCAAAATTTTTTTATTAGACAACCAACTTCATAAAAGCACTGTACGTATTATATTAATGTCGTTGATTGACCATATTTATACTTAAAAAAGGTTTTTTGTTTTAAAAATATAAAAAATTGCTTATTTGGACTATCATAATGTAGGACATTGTAAATTGAACTATTGCAAACATCTCAAAAATTTTTTGTCTAATACAATATCTTATAGGATTGTATGTTCTTGGTCATATAAATTTTTCATCATATCTTTGCGAAATAACACAACAATTTAATTACATAAAGCATGCATGTGATGCTGTAAAAAGGAATTGCACGCTTTATTGCATGTTAAAATGTGTCAACTTGTACACTTTTTGCACGGCTTTTTTTTTATTTCGATCATAATTGTTTTTATGGATTTTTTTGTTAAAAATATCAATTACCGTACTGCAGGTTTTTTTAGAGGTTTTGAAAACAGTAAAAAAACAATGACAACTAAAAAGGAAGTCAAAAGGAAACTAGAAACGCGATACTTATTAGTGAAAAAAATTGCAGGATTTTTACCATGGCAAATTTCATGGAATACTTTTGTACGTTCTGTTTCCATTGCCAATACCAGTGTGGAAAAGCTCAGCATCTCTTTTTTAATACACATTTCTAGTATTTTTTTATACGAAAACGTGTCGGTATTATGTTTTTTGTTTGGTAAGTTGATAGCGCACTTTAAATAGACAAAAATACGGCATTTACAGCAAATTTTTAGGTTTTTATATATATTCATATTTTTTTATAATTTTTTAACAGGTTTTTTAAGACTTATAGTAAAGGATATTTTTTTCAGTATGCTCAAACAGGTTTTTATGCAAAAAGATTATACAAAAAAAAACACGTATAAAAACTGAAGTTATTTTTTTTACATAATATATAATAATTACTTGCATGATATTTTTTTTACCTTTTTGCGTATTTGAAGTTTACCCACTTAAAGTACTAGCGTTTATAATTTTAAGGTTAGGCATGTGTCTTCAAATTTTTCTACACCCGCAACACGTACAAATGCAAAAAAAAGGACCATGCTGCATGCATAAAAAACAAGGTTGTAAGCATACGTACTTTTTTTTTTTACTAACAGTGTCTTGTAGATGCTAGGGATAAGATCAGTGTATCCAAAGTTTTCAAAACTATTATTTACCGTAATTTAAATGATTATATTTGTTTGTATACGTATCCGCCCAAAAATATGCATAAAAATGCATTGTTACGTCTATTTTGAGGTTTTATAATGTCGTTAAATTTAGTTTTAAACTTGTAAGGCTTGTGAAATCAAAATGCAGTGCTAGTATTTGTAGAAGTGCAGCCATAAAACATATACTAAATCTTATTGCGACCCTTAAAATTGTCATATTTGGCAAGGAAAAAAGGGCTTGTTACAACAAAAAAAGGATAGTTCTATGTGTTGTAATGCAAAAATACTACGCAGGCAATTTACATACTTAAGACTGGAATTGTAGGCATAAGTTTAGTTTATTAGATGGAGTGTAGTTTTCATACAAAAACGTAACCTTTTTTTTCTGTGATTGTTTTTATGTATTGTTGTTTATTAACCTGCGTTTTACACTTACATATATATTTTAATTTTGTAAATATGTGTTTAAGGTTAAAAAAATACCCATCTCTAAATTTTATACTTATTTAAATAGAGCATTAAAAGTTTTACATAAACAATATAGTTGTTTTTAAAAACATTATGAAAAATAAGTTTTGGCGAGTTTTATTTATATATCTTTTACGTTTTAAAAATTATATTGTGGGTCTTATATTTCAAAAAATTGCATCGTATACAACAAGCCTACAGAAAAAAAAAAATTATGACATACATTTGTTTTTTTTATTTTTTTTTTTTTAAAATCGACAAAATATTTCTTACATCTTAAAACGAAAAAACGGAACCTTGAGGAAAAAAAGAGAATGCCGCGTGAATTAGAAGTGAATTGATTTTGCTTTAGGATATAACTAGTCAATGCTTATAAAAATGTAGGAACGGCAAAATAAAATTTAAAAAATTGAAGATGTTTGCGCAATAGATGCATAAAAACATAAAGTATTTGCAATCTCTATACAAAAGCTAAAAGATGCGTGTGGTATAAAACAAAATATTGAACCTGTAGGGAAGTAAAACAAAAAATTGAACTTGACATGTAATTATTACAATAGACAATAAATCCTAGTCTTTTTTAACTTTAATAAATAAAATAGAAAAAAGCACTATAGAAGTATTTGTTTGGGCAAAAAAACTTACAGGCTGTTATAAGTACATGATAAAACACTTTTTAAAGTAATGATAGCGGCATCTGCCTACTATCAAGCCTTATATGAGTAAACGATTCTAATACGTTAGTTAAAAAGGACAAACAAACCATAATATGGTAATGAAATTGCCATTCTTTGCGCAAAAATGCCTAGTCGTACAATTTTCTTTGACTTTTGTATTCTTATAGTACCAATGGCCAGTAAAATACAAAAATCGTTTATTGGCGTAAAAGTAAAAAATCAATAAAAAACTATAGATATGGCTTAAAAATGATGAAACGCGCAAATCAATAAATTCAAAACGCTGGCAAACAAACTGTTAACAAAATACATAATAATACTTTTACATAAAATTTTGATATCGCAAAATTTTTTGCTAACTACAGACCATGTCGCAAATATAAAAAAAAGGTACAGATATTGTGTGGTAAAAGTGGTTTTGCACAGTGCAATTTTAAGATTGTCATGAAAAGCAAAACAACAATGTAACCACACTTCAAAAAATATTCATCAAGAGTTTCAGGTCTAAAAATGTAGTCAGCGTGCAACATCCACATGTTAAAAAAAACACGTAATAATAACTAAAAAAGTTTTTTTATGATCGAACTATTGGCTTACCGCATACAAAATTTATTTAGTATTTGAACTACTTCATCAAACGAACCTAGACGACAATAATTTGTGATACGAGGTCTGTACTTTATAACCTTTATGAAGCATAGCGAAAAATATTTTTAAACAGTTACTGTTTTAATTTTTTAAGCTTTTGTATTACCAAAAAAATACGCATATAATATGATAGCATAATTAGTCAAAATGGAAATTTTTACCATAATGTACACTTTTGACAAAATCAAGTTATTGTCAGAGGAAATGTAAAATAATCTTTATAAATTTATAATTTTTTCTGTCTGCTTGCTAGAATTATATAGAAAATGCATTAAAAATATTTTTTAGTAAACAATTTCTATGTTTGTACAAGCGCAAAGGCACAAAAATAAATGAAAAAATGGTTACGTTTAGCATATACATATTTTTTGTATATATGGGCGCATAACTTTTTGTTTTTTATAGGCACATTTTTTTCTGCATTAGATTACGATATGTACTTTGAAGCAAGTTATAATACAAAAAAAAAATGGTGCGCAAGGTTCTTCTTTAAGATTGAAAAATTTTTAATTTTTTTACTCGGAATACCAGACACTATGTAAAAGCAAGTTTATATATCTATAGTCAAACACAATGACGCAACAGTAAATTATATTTTATTTTTTGCGGCAAAAACCGCCAGCAGATTGCTCATATCAGCTTCATCTCAAAAACGAATTTTATTAAACGCAAAAAACTTTAATAAAAATGTATTTAAAATTAAGATTTTGATATATTTAAATACGAAAAAAAACGTTAACACTTTATTACACTAGAGAAAAATTGCATTTTTATATTTTGCCCGGATAATGTACATGAGCACTCAATGCATTTTCTTAAGTTGCCGCGTAGAATGTAATTAAGAAATATCTACACTTGATTTTAATTTGTTAAGACCTATTAATTGGTGTAAAACAGATTTTGTTAGCAAATATATATTTTTTTCTAAGAGAATGTAAAATAAAAATTAATTTTAGTTTGCATTACCGATATAACGTTAGAAAATTTTTTACCGGCTTATATGCGTAAATACACTGCGTATACTATTTAATAGCATACGAATAATTACGAATGCTTTGTAACGAATAAAATCTTGGCTATTTTGGAGTTTGATTTTTGCTAGAATTTACCTTTTTATGCAAAAAAAAAGTGAAATGGCATTTTTATTAGCAATAAAAACACGATTATTCACTTACTGCAATTTTTGAACTTAGAATAGTAATTATGCATGTCTGTAGTAACATTATACTAGTTTTCATACTACACAGAATTACAAGTATTTATCAGGTCACGCTTTACCGGTATTGTTACAAACAAACAAGTGGTCTATTAATATATTTGCAAAGTCGTCGTTTGCATAAAAAAACGTAAATATACGTTTTTTTTGCAATCAACAAGTAAAGTTTTTCTTTACAAAAAATACCTAATACTTCCGTGATAACATCTATGCGGAGCGTAATAGTAATAAAACATTTTAACAACAGGAATTTGCAATATTACGTTTTATTTTTTAATTTAATACATCTTTACACATATATTCTTAATATATCAGAAATAAATAGCATATATAAAAAACTATTAAAAAAATAAAACTGAATTTTTTTTTGTGTAAGAACAAATGATGCAATTAGACAGGTGTATGTTTAGATTTTCATTTTTTTACTTTATATTATTCTAATTTTCAAACTTAGTTTTTTTTGAACAAATATTACCAAAGTTACTAAGTATACCATTAGCGTCTTCATTAAATACATATGAATGATTAAAAAAAAGATTTAACACAGTTTAATTAGCTTTTTAAATTTTATTTTTTGTAGAAACTCTGCGTGCACTTGTTTTTACACCAACTTTAGTTACCTGGAAAAATATAAGCATAAAAATGTGTAACAGATGTAATTATTATAAAGCAAAAACAATCAACTTATTTTTCTATCTATTTAAGAACTTGTATTTATACAATATATATAAGCTTTAACAACGGGTTATATATTTTCACAAGAAATAACATTTCACAATTTTTTTCCCAATATTTATAACAGGTAACCTTAACAAAATACAAAAAAACTAACTAAACTGATACAATCGTTATAAAATGTACTATAAAATAATCTGACGATGCAGGCTTAAATTCCACTACGTTGTATTTACTTTGTTTTTTGTATACCATTTCGCCAGGGTTTTTATAACATATATTTATTACGCCATTTTTATTTTAACTATAGGTATAGATATAACCATTTCTTTTCTCTTAATAAAATAAAGTCATCGGAAAAACATTTTTATAAGGCAATATACAACTTGAACATGAGACTTTTGGGAAGGAAGGTTGTGGGTATCATTTACTTGTATGTGCATTTGCAGAAATCAAAAATAATTTATATAAAAATACATTAAAATCACAAATATTTATTATAATTTAAAAACCATATTGGCAACCTGTATTGTGGCTATTTTTGAAACGTATTTTGCACGAATTGCAAGATTCCAAAAATCTCACAATAGGATTTTTGGACTTTGTGAGATTTTAGAACGCGTAAAATACAGCAAAAAACTGAAAAATATAAAATGAAACCTATACTGGTACTATAGATTTTTTCGAGACAATCATTATACTGATTTTTTTATTAGTGTATGTCAAAATATTTGATAATTAATATGCCCTTTCTGTCAGAAATAAAGTATAATTATGACGGATATTTTCTATTAGGCATTATAAGGAAATTTTTTTTTATTATATACTAATACTCTTTACCGATAAAAACAGCGCCAAATTATATTAATAAAAAAATCCATTATACAATTATCTCATATGCTACAGCAGTGGTGTACCCAGAGGGAAGATTGGGGGCACGTGGCCACCTAACAACAATGCTCTGATAATATTGGGTTTTTTAAGGCATTTTTTAGCAAAAATTCTTAAAAAAATGATATATTAAAAAATTTAAAAAAATGCAAATGAGGTTTTTCTCTATAAATCGTGTTTTGCGAATCGTTTTTTTTATGAAATACGCATACAAGCATCTGTTTACAAACATCCTAGGTAAACCACTGTGATACAGTTTTTAAGGCTAACATTATAATTTGTATTGTAAGTCGTTGTTTTGTGTTGCCAGTAAGGACACAGACATTTTAATTAGACACGGCAAACCTCTAAAAATAAATAGAAAATTTGTTTGTTACAAACAGATTGATGCGCTACCGCTGTCACTGTATATTACAGTATAATACCAATTCGATGCGAGTGCCGTCTCGTTACATAATAAAGCAATTGTTTGTTATATCTTCATCTTTTTTGTCTGTTATGCCGCACGTAAACGTCATGATAAAATCGATTTGTATGGAGTAAAATTTTAAATAAAAAAGTTTTCTCCATACAAAACATATCATCTTTTTATGTGTAATTTTTTATCGAGTCTTAATTTTATTTTATTCAGTCTTGGTCGCCATTTTATAGATCTAACAGAATTTTCACACATAAAAATAGATTAATCCAGCTAAAAAATCAGTTTTTTATATGTTTGTGTTTTCGGTGGTATTAATACGACAATTAACGCATCTGCTGCTTTTGGCTATTGATTCACAGAAACTCAGAGTTTTTTGTCGAATAAAAAAAAAAGTATGATGTTTCCTCAACCTCAAAAAGTATCGAATCGGCTTTGTGTTTTGTATAAAATTTTTGGATGAGGCCGGGATATCTTTGGTCTTCTTAGTAAAAAACTTTATAAAACTGTTTAATATTGATTTTTCCTTTGTTTTTATAGCTGACAATCCTTCAGCTTTATACCACAATCTAAATTGTGATTGCTTATTTATCACCTGTCACTAGCAAATCTCGCCCGCGCTCTTATATTTTAATTTAAGTCGCGCAAATAATAAACTACATTATATGTACATGTGGCACGTTGTATTTTGGGCAGAGGCTTCACGCCGTGCACTCTTTAGGCACTTTTTGTTCTGGGGGCAAACATTTGCTATATGGCTGTTTGCCACTAACAAAAATAACAAAAATAAGTTTCAAATTATTTTTTTCAACAGAAATAAATTTAATTTACGATCCCATTTAATTGATTTATGTGTTGAAATATAATATAGAAAAAACTGTTTTTTTTATTTTTAAAATACACGTTAAGTCTTATACTGGCTTAGAAAACATATATTATACGTTGTTGACCTCTTTTTGGCGCTTTTTGCGTTGGTTTTGCAGGGTCGAAGTTTTTTTTTGTGCGCGGATCTATTAACTTAAACAGTATCTACAAGACATGAATCAGCATATACGTTTTTGTATATATGAACACTCTTCTTTGTACTTACCAGTTACATTCGCGTAAAAATTTATGCAAGATTATAGTACATATCCATTTTAGTTTTTACGTTTGTCTTATTGTGTCGTTAACAATGTTTTTTGTCGGGTATACGTAAAAACAAAAAAGTTGTTAGCAAGATAAAGTATGTGGAAATGTGGTTTATACCTTTATATTGATGTTCATATCAGAAACGTAATAAAAAACTGCAAGTTTGCCAAAGAAGCTATAATCGGAAAACAATCTGTATAAAAGCTGCAAATAGTGTACAACTAGACTGTAAAAAATAATGTGTAGCGTTTTCGTGCATTACACCATAACCCGTTCTTTAACAGAAAAATGTCATATTCAATGTTTGTTTTTAGCCCGGGTTCAAATTTTTAGCATAGTTGTTGCACGCATTATCTTGAGATGCACCAAAACATATGTCTTTTGTAAATTTTTACACCGAACTGAAATTTAGAGAAGAAAAACATAAATTTTTTTTTGTACAATTTTGCAGCAAATAAATCTATAAAACGGTATAACAATTTTTTCTAATGTGATATCATTTTTTTTTTTGCAATAAAGGCAACAGAAGCAGTTTACAAGAACACAAAAAAACTCAATGATTAACATTGTTAAGCTACATATTTCCAGTTGTGACTGCTTTTTCTATGGGTTTTTCATTCATTCACGTAAAAATATAGTAATAAATATCATATAAAAACAATGAACACCACCTGTAGATTACATCGAACTAAACTCGTCGATATACACGCCATCGGTTTTCTTTTTTCCTGTCAAATCAGTTAAGTATTATCAGGACGGACGCATATTTTCTATTTTAAATTCTAGCCAATTTTTTTTTTTGCACAAAGTCTGTTTTCTTGCGCAGTTTTTCTATACCGTACGTTTTCATGGCTTTATGTCAACTAAATCTCTTTTTCGGAAGTAAAAAAGTTAATTTCATTTTTTGTTTCCAATTGTTTTTTATGCACATATTTACAGCAAAACAGACAAAAAGATATAAAAAAACGTTGTTTTGTTAAATGATGGGGTTTGTGTATACTTTATACAATCAAATAAATACTTTTACAGATGAAATAGAAAATCCACAAACAAACAATTGTTGTAAATGTATATCACAGCTATGGCTTTGTTTTTCAGCACTTTAAGACTGTTTTTTGTTTTTCGTTTAAATCAAAAAAGTCATGTCAAATCAAAGTCTTTTGTCTTTTCTATTACCCTAAAATGCAAAAGAAAAACCCCTGTTACACGTTTATAAACTACAGTTTTTACTAAGACTAACAAAATTTTGTAAGTGTACTAAGGAATGTATGAGCATAGGTTTTAATTTATTTGATTTAAGGCATTTTAAAAAATCGTGTAAATGTTGTTGTTTTTATTCTTCTAATATAAAAGTACAATTTCTAAATCAAATGCAACAGAGAATTATAACTTGCTCTGATACACAAAATGCTTGTAAACCCTTTCACAAACAACTGCTAAAACTTATCTAGTTACGTGAAAATTTAGGGCTAAATAAAAATACATTAAATATGTGTAGTATTAAATGAAATTTTGTGTAGCAGAACATGCATGCCACCTATAAAAAATGGTATACATATACAAGCACTAATTAAAACCATAAAGGTTATTTGTGATTTTACTCTTTTTATATATGTTTGCAAAGATTTCGGCAACTCTTTTTGTTTGAAAGTTACAAAAATCTACTTCCGGCTGTACTTAGATTTTAAAAAAAGATATAAGATCTGTTTTTGTTTATAAAGTGATTTCAAATGTTTAAAGGCTTTAAATTTTATATTTAGTGCACATTTCTTAGTTTGAAGATAATGCTTTTTAAGGGAATATAACCGACGACCAAAAATATATGCTTCGATATAACCGTAACACTAAAAATATACAAAAAATACAAGTAAATCAATTTGTAGCGGGCTTTTTTAACAAATACCCCGTTGTTGTCAATCTAGATTGCGTTGTTAAAATCTAAAATGTCATCTAGCTGCGTAGATAAAGTTAATTACACATTTATCAGTTAGTAAGGTTGTTATGACAATCAATAAAAAAAATGGTAAATGTAAATGTTAATGGGTATAATAATATGTAGATATAGAACATGATTCGTTTTTAGTACGTAGCAGACATCACGGTTACGTGTAACATATTTATCACAGTAATCATGCAAATCAATAACAGTGCAGAGTTATACTACTAAGAAATGTAATGGTTACAGCTAAAATATTACGAACTAGTGTTTCTTGCATTTTTTGACAAAAATGCGTATATGTACGTTAGTTGCTTATTTATTATATTTACAATTTTATAACTTGCTTTTTCGGAGGTAGTCGATTTAAATAACAGTCATTTCGATATAAATAGAAAATATTTTGTTGGTGTAATTTTGCATGTGTTTAATCGTATTGATTGTTAATATGTACAATCTAGATTAAAAAAGCTTGAAAGAAAGTGTATAATTTTTTAAACCATTTGTTAAAATACAAAAAAAAAACGGGGTGTGTAAATTTAGAGTAAATTATACTTTTTTTTTATATATTTGTATAGTTTTAGTATGTTTGATCGTGTAAATATACTTAGAGCTATGCCTTTAAAAGTTTTTTGCTGGTGTGTGCACTTAAATGTTATTCCAACAGCTTTTAAAATTAATATTTACAGTTTTAATTTCCTTTTATGTGTTAATTCACCAAGAAACATTTAAAATTATTGTTTCGTCTTGGTTTTGTTCAAAAAATATTGCGAACTATATTGGAATCAATTTCATCAGGATGCTATATATAAAAAAAAGATATTTTGTATCCCAAAGTAAAAATCACCTTGAAATTAGTATTACCTTAAAGCCGACTATTTTATAGGTATTACGTATTATTGTAACTATTTTGGCGTATTTTTTATGAATATGTCTTTATTCGAAGGGTCGAAATATTTGCAAAAACGATTTTTATTTTTTGTAAATAAAAAGAATTTTTATTGCAAGAATGCCTAATTGGTATATATATACAAAAAATCCACTGATACTAATTGTATGTAGATACTATAGATTAGTATCTTACAAAGATTTTAAAAGGCTTTTTTACCATACGGATACTTTCTGAAGGGCACATGATAAATTTTGTTAACCCTTAGTCTAAAGAATATGCTTAATAGACCTCTTTTTTCCATATAAGATTGCGTAATAGTTTTTTTTTTAAAAAGTTAATTATTTTTCTAATCATTTTACGTTATGTATCTGTAATTATTACTTGCACGTACTGTAATTTTATGAATGCAATATTTCGAAAGAAAAAAGAAAGCTGAAAATGAATAAAGATTCGTCATGAATTATTATATTACGATATTCACTAAAATAAGTATTTCTAGTCTACACCAATACTTTTAATGCTTTTAAATTCGTTATTAGTACAACTTAGCAAAGTGTATGTTGCCAATGTTATTTCCGTCAAATAGTCAATTAGTAACAATACTTATTATTTTTGTCTATCAGTAACACAAAAGTTTGTCGTAAAAAGAAGGTCTAGGAAAAGACTCACTAGATAAATCTAGGGTCGAATATATTGTCACAAATTTGTAATGTTATTTTACACGGGGTAGTAAAAAATGCTACATCTTTGTAGTTTTGTTTTTTATGAGGGTAAATTAGATAGTCAGATATTTAAGGGGTTGTTTTTTTTGAAGTAGATTATAAATGTCACATATTTATGATTTTGTTTTTTTGAAGTAGATTTTAAATGCCACATATTTGTAGGTTGTTTTTTATTGAACGTAGATTTTAAAGGCCACAAATATGTGGTTTTTGTGCGTGAAAGGATAAAACATGTAACATATGTCGTTATAACATACATCCTTAAAAAATGGTAGTTATGTAACAAGTAAAACTGTTTAGACAAAAAAAAAATTAAAGTTTTTGTAAGAATTTACGGTCATATCATGTTTTTGCTTACAATTTTAACATGAATTTTTGTTTTAATATACATTAAAGATTTTTTTTGTAATACAATATGACGCTTTTGTCTTTTTAGAAGGATTAGTGTATAAAAAACGGTAAATAATGTACAAAGAAAGTATGTTTGTATATAATATCTGTACATTTAATTCATTTCTAATGCAAAAAGGGTTCTGAAAAACGTTAGTTTTTTAATATGCAAAAGTGCGTAAAATTTATTTTGAAAGTTGATACTTAATTTACGTTACACACAAAAATTTTTTTTTTTACGAAAACACACTTTGCAATAAATCGCGACATAATTTGCGCCTACCAATATCGTAGAACTAAAAGATTATCTTTATTTGCCGATTATTTAATATTTTCTTGTTTTATTATTTCTTAATATGTTGTGTTACGGAAGTTTTAAAACGGGAAAGTGTTAGCAAGTTTTTTTGAATACAATATTTTAATGCAATATCTACAATTATATATATTTAATACAGTTTTTATATGATTTGAATCCTTTGAGGTAAAATGTATGGATAAAACCTTCATTTATACAATTTAATAAAGCAGAATG